>JAKOGI010000248.1:631367-829101 GCA_029747015.1 Carnegiea gigantea | reverse complement strand
ACGGACAGCTACGCGCTCGACGTTTATGTGAGCGTCATATTTTACAAATAGATCTCTATTGTATGGGACCACCCACTGGTTATCAATCTCTCGTCCATTTAGAAGCACTTATTGGGGTGTGCGCCGCCTGCAGTATTGAGCGAAGCCATGCTCATCAAATGTTATTTGGGTACAAAATCTTTTTGGATAACATTTTGAACATTTCCCGTCAATCAAACATGATACACATGGGCCATGTATTATGAATTGTGTGACAGTATCATATGCTAGAGGGTCCATAGCTTGATCAGGAATTTCAGCACTAATTACCCTATCAACATCTTCTGGGCATGTGGGCTTATCTTCCAGTACCACTGTTAAGAGAATATGAGCATGGGAAAGGCCACGCTTCTGAAATTCAACAACATATACTTCTGTAAAAGATAAAATGGGGGTTATTAGTAGATTGAATGTTTTTATAAGGTAAAATATTATGTTTTACAATGCCAGCAACTCACCAGCAATGATTGTTCCAAAGATCTTTTTCATCTTAAAATCATCGAGCAGTTGTCGTAACTTAATTCTGAATACTCAAGTTATTAGATCTGGTCTGTCCTCTGATCATTGACCGGATAATAGCTTGTTAGTGATTTCAGGCTAACTTGGATTACATGTGAATGTCACAAAGAAATCAGGAGCCCCCAGAGCACAGCCAATTGCAATTGCATCCTGATAATGCTGCATCATATAATATGGCCCTTCATTGAAAGAAGATGGTAGAATATATCTCTTCCCTATTGATTCTGCATTAGTGTCATCTGTGTTAAGTGCATCTAGAATGCCACTGTACAACTCTGCCTGCAGGTGACCTTGATGATTTTCGAACCATGTAAACCTATATTGTTCAATGGCAGCCCATACATCTACGTAGAATAGTTGGCCTAATCGACAACTCTGCTTAATAACCATGGATTCATCTAGTTGGTCTTGGATGCGAAACACATGAGATTCCCTCATTGATACTGTTCACCTTGATTTACTAGAGTTAGTCATTCTTGGGATGTCTACACTCCATCTATCGGTGCTGTACGGAAATAACAAAGGATAGCGTAAAGGCATGTATGATGGATGATGCTCATCTATCCTCTATAAGGTTCCATCCCTTATTTGAAGAATGACATCTCGTGGTCCAAAGTGCTCAGTTCCATGCCCAACTATTAGTTCCGTGACCTCTTCTGCAGTGGGTCTAATATATTGTTGGCCCTCTCTGGCCTGGATGATGTAAATCTACAAATCAGGAACCTCGCCATGGTCACGTAACATGTCGCAAGCTCTTCTGAATACAGTGACATACGGATTAACTAAATCCAACATTTGTTACAACTCTTGCACAATGTCAGATCCAATGCCAGAACGACCAGATGCCCTAAATGCAGTCACTCGGTTTGAAATTTCGTTGCTAGTGTCGTAAATGTACAACTATACAAATGATGGGTGTAATCCAGATCGAGGGAGCAAGGACCCAATTTTATGGTGGTTGCTACCATTTATCTGGAAAATTTACGGGCTACCATCATTGACATGGTTATCAATCCTTCCCCCTATGGAAGTGAATAAGAACATGGAGTTGTAGATTCTAATATTGTCAAGGAAATCTCGATTTGACAGTAGTGATTCGAGGTATGGAGGTGATGGTGGAAGTAAGGGCAGACTAACTTGTCCACTTTGGCAACACAAATTAAATCTAGGATTTGTGATACTACTATTTGTAACCTTTTCCTCTATTAACATAATAGCTCTACAATGTGGACATGTAGCCGTTCGCAGTCCAAAGTCCCATCGATTTGAGAATGAGTGTCTTCGATGGGGAAGTGTCCATCCTGCAATGGTATTAGCAGGGTAAGCATGTGACTTATGGTGGGCTGAGTTAGATAAATGTAGGAAAGTTTTAGAGGATTACCCGTTATGGTGGATGAGATTGTCACGTGTTCTGTGGACAGAGGTCTTATAGAATAAGATATGTTGGATTGGCGATTGTCATTATGAGCACCTCATTCATCTGATTATGGGAATAAATGTTGTGTATTTAGAAAGAGGCATTAAGTATATGGTAAAGATTAGAGCCTCAGTAAGCACATGATTTTATACAATTCAGGGCCAACATTACTAATGTTGTCAATGTTATATGCTGAGATGGGATTTTGCTACTCAGCCTGCTGTGCAAGATGCGTTGATTCCATTTGTTCCAAACGTATCAACGTTGACTTGACTTGGCGTGCCTCCCTTGCAAGCAAGTGACAACAGTGTGCTACCACATCATCTCGTTCAATATGCCGATACTTGAACAATAATCGTCGAAGAGTGTTCAATCTGGCATTTTTTGTTGCATTTGCCTTCGTGTTGTTGAAAATGGCGATGATGGATCCATTCTTTTTATAAGAAACCATGCAAACACATAGCTAAATCTTTCTTTCTATACTTTTGTGTGAAATAGATTACATAGAATATATGTATGCATATATATGCATTGTATACATATACATATACAAATACGTATAGATATACATCTATACAAATACATATACATACATACATATATATACTTATACATATACATATACATATATATATATATGTGCGTGTGTGTGTGTGTGTGTGTGTGTGTATGTCTATATATATATATATATCTATTATACATAACATATATGTAGATATATATATATAGATATATAATATATATATAATATATATAGTACTTTATATGTATATAGTATACATACATACATACCTATAGACATACTTATATAGATATATATATCTTCTTATATATATCTATTAGTATATATATATATTATATATAATATACATACCTCATACATATCTATATATATTATATATATATATATATAATATTATATATATTATATATATATATATATATATATTAATATGATATTATATCACATGTATATATGTACATACATATGTTATATATGTGTGTATGTGTGTGTGTGTGTGTGTGTGTGTATATATATATACATACACACACACACACACACACACACACATATATGCATATATTATATATACACACACATATATATATATTCTTTGAGATGCATGCAGTAACAAGGTACCAAGTTGAGGAGCCATCAAAAAGGTTTGGATAAGTTTCTTTAGGCTACCCAAACCAAAGTACTTCACTCCCATCACCTAATGGTGCTCTTTACATTTTATTTTTTGGTCATTTCTACCGTTTTAATTATGAAATTAATTTCCGTCATTAAAGATCCCTGATCATGGAGGAATTAGTCGTCCTATCATAGGAATTGGTTATAAACACATAAAAACTCCTTTTTTCCTTAACAATATGAAGTCACAACAAATTATTACGTCAATGAGATTAAAACCCACATTAAGAAATTAATCTCAATTCTACTTGATCCAAATTCTAGATCCACCCTTAGTATTCACTAAACAGGGAGTATTAATTTCAACTACGAGTATTTTAAGTATTATCACCATACATGCATATTACTTACATACTATTGCCCATTCTTAATTATAGCCATCAATGTTAGGGACCTAAAACATCATCATCTATTAAGGATTGATAATTGTTTGATGTTCTAAGTTTTGATCCATGATAATCAAAATAACGGTGAACTTTTGTTAAAAAGGTGTCCCATGGTTTTAAAACTTACAGAAGGGATGTGCCAACTTTTTGCTTAATTGTACTTATAATAGAGATCGCACTGTAACTCTTTTTGGCCCTAGGGTGATAACCTAAAGTAATTTCAAGTGAGAAACAGTTAGAAAAAATAAGGAGAGAAAAATAGTTTGGTAATTCTCCTATATATGTGAGAGGAAATAGAACAACCTAACTTTCTCTAAGTATCAAGTGTATCGTATCTATTCTTCGATAAAGTGACATCTTAAAGTGTGAAGATAAATTTTAGGTCAATTATAAGCATTTAGCATGTTTATCCCATTACTTCTCCTATATGTTTGAGTTGCTACTTCAGACTTTAAGGCTAGGCCAGGTTTAATTAAGTTGCTTCTTTAGATATGCCACTTGTCGAGCAATTTATGCATGTTGCATGGGGAGGATCTTATACGTGCCGGATGAAGCTTTACATGACATACCATAGGTACACATACATACAATGGAGAGGTGACACATATTGAAACGCCCTTAACCTTGCACCATCATTATCCAAGATCGAGAAGAGGCTCCATCTATCCAAAGGTCACTTTGACACCAAAATTTGCAATAACCCAACTTTGTAATAACATTTCACCAATCAAATGAGATCAAAAATGGGTAGATTATGACTTGATCAAATGGGAGGCCTAGTCTACTTTTGGAATATATAATAATATCCAGTAGATCCTAGCATTTTACTTCCCTAAAATGGTGAAAACACTGTTGTCTCGCTACAGGTTCTATGATGCTAGGTTGCTGCATTTTTAGGCGTATTCAGTTCTTTCCTAATCTTATCTAATTGATAAAACTCCAAGCTTTTATTCTTCCCAATGTGTCTATTTTAGCCCATATGCTATAATTTGGCATCTGAGAGTAAATGGCTAGGATTAATTGAATTATGAACAAAAATTCAATTGTAGAGCAATCTAAGTGTTTGCTTAATTTGTGTGTTCCTTAAATTTCCTCACATATGATAATTCTTCACTCACTAAGAAAGAGACAGCAAGTGATGACACTGCCATTGGATAAGTATAATCCTCTAGAAGCTCTTGGAAAATGGGGGAAGCATCCAAAAAAAAAAAAATTGAGCTAATGAATCTTGTGACTATCTTTAGAGTTTGATTTAATTCTTTAAACAATTTGTTGGAATCCTATTGGTCCACTTGCCCACTTTGTAATAGCCCTTTTCCATCAATTGGGTATTTAAAGACACCTTTCTTCATTGTAATTTTCAGATATGAAAAATCAATCAATAGAGTGGCAAATCCACCCCTTTTGGTTTTTCTCCCTCCTTAAAACATTCAGCTTTTGCTCTAAAATTCACCCTTCAAATGCCGATATTTCTTCATGCCTTAAATCCCATGTAGGACATGTTCTTTTGGACCTATGATAAATACTTATTGGTATATATTGCTGAATTATACATAATCATACTGAAACATGCTTAAACATTCTAAATCATGATAAAAGATGCTGAATCATGCTAAATGGTGTTGAATGAGTATATAATTAACGGCTAATTTGTAATTAAGCATGAAAATATATTTACGTGGTTGTAGCATTGTGCCACTGTTGTCTACACTCAAAATGAGCACTTCTAAATATCTACATATTTATGTTATAGGAAAACATGATCATTTTCCAACAATTATATTTTATATACTATAATTATTGTAAATTAAATTTCAAATGACATTTTCAAATTATATGTATAATATGGAAATAATTAGCAAATATATGTTCTGTTTATAGTCATTATTAACGAAATAATTTCCTATACCCTTAGCAATGGATTGCATGATTGATTCAATTTTGAAAATAATTATAATTAGAAATACTTAGAAAATACATTTTTGAGTAGTTGTTAGGAAATTAGTAGACGACACAACAAATTTAGGGAATAGCATTTGATACATTTTAGTACAAATGCTTAAAAAAATACACAATACAACTAATAAAATTTTTCACTTGCTTTTCCTTTGGCTATAAAATTCCAAATGTCATCCGCAAGTGTAGCTCGGAATTATTCATCAAAGCTAATACAATTTTTTTCTACATCAAGAGATAGGGTAAAATTAAATATAAGAATATATTGAATATAAAAGTTTGCAGTAAAATTATTAATTTTTGATGAGCAATATTTTTTAGAAAATTTGTCTTTCAATTTTAATTACATTCTAAAAATAAGTATGCATTTTTTTACATAATTTATGACAAATTGATGTATTTATATAATATAATAATTCATCAAATAATTTGCGTTTAATGACTATAATAATATTAATTTTTTTAATATTATACTTAAAAGTGTGAAAAGTGTGAAACATTTTATTTCGTTATGTAAATGAAATTTGTTTCTTAATTTTAAAGGCATTTCATAATAACAATAATGAACAAACTTATATTATTAGTAAAATATGTCCAATTATTGATAAAAAATAGGCGATTTGTGTTTAATCACAGTCTAACCAACTAAGTACTTCTGAATTGTACCGGATTGTACTAAATTGTACCGAATTATACTAAATTGTACTGAATTATGTTGAATTATGCTTTCAATTATGCTGAATTGACCGAATTGTACTAAATTGTACTGAATTATGTTGAATTATGCTTAATTGTAGTGAACTGGGATCAAATGTGCTCGAATACTGATAATAAGTACTTTCCATAAGTTGAGAAGAACATGTTTATAGTGCACCCAAAAAAATTAAAAAAAAACAATCCTCCAAAGAGAGCATAAACACATTCCCACCCTAAACTACAAGCCTTAACTCCCCCCCCCAAAAAAAAAATGTCTTGAATAGAGGGACCCCAATCTACTCATAGTGTTGACCATGGTCCGTAGCAGTCTGCTATTTTGGTTGTATTTGACTAGTCTCAATGATGACCCACCTGTAGTCAGCCTCTGTGGTTCCTTATTCTTCATCTTGTTCCTCTTTCACGCCCTTGTTCGCTCTAAACCATGGAAGATTATGTCCTTGTTAAACTCGAAGATCAAGTAGGAAATCTTATAAACCAAGCAAAATAAGTGAAAGACCTCATAAAGAGCCACCTTATTTTGAAGGAAGTTTGGATCCTACCATCTACTTGAAATGGGTTCAAACACTTAAAGATTATCTTATGGCCAAAGGATGTTTGGATGAAGAGAGCTTCATGGTAGCTACTCAAATATTATGCCATTGATTGGTTGGATCACTTCGGAAGGAAATAGCTCAAGAAGGAAAGTCTAGAATCAAGGCTTGCAGCACGCTTGAGGCATATAAGGCCTGGAGGTTCCATCAAGATCTACTATTTGAAAAACCATTGAATGTGGAAAAGCTCATTATGGTTCAAGAAGAGGCCTAGGTCCTAGAGAAAGTAAAAGACACCATCATGGCACCTAAAGAGAGAGATAAAGAATTAAACCAGCCATGAAAGTTGTGCTACTCATCGTTTCTCAACCTCACTCTTATACTTGTACAATATCAGAATTGAGGTAATTATCACCAAGCAAGCTCTATTCTCAATTTCAATAATCAAGCTTAAAAATAAGGGTTTGTATAGGATGTTACATATGGATGCTTGTTATGTTTTGCTTGATGGATCATGAGTTGTTTGATTATTATGTGAGTTATGATGTTTATGAGGCCCACGCACTCGAATGCCAAGGCCAATGCTTAACATTGGCTACTTCCCTTACCCCATGAAAACAAACCTAGGGAGGGAAGTGAGAAAAGCGACAACATGGGTGAAACATGATTGAGAGAATCACTACGAGCAAGCCTTCATTCTCCTCACTTATGGTTAAACCGAACAGTAGTTTGAGAAAGTGCACCCTCTATTTCATACGACTACACGTGAATCTAAGGATGTGAGTTTGATCAACTTCACTCCCAAAGCCCCACTGCTACCCATGGATTCTCTTCAGCCTATTGAGTATAATTTGTGTTGTGATGAGTAGACTGAGATTTTTAATAGGACCACGAATGTTATAAGGATTGATCACCCCATTGGAGTAACCCCTAAACCATTCACAACTCCTATATGTTTAAGAAATGTGGTATTCTTAATACATGGGGATGTCTTAAACCCGAAGGATATGGAAAGTTTCAAGATGATGTCTTTGGATTTTAGTTCTAAGAATATGAGCACAAATCCTTCCCTAGTGGGAAAGTTTGATATATATTGAAACCCTTTTACTTTGCACCCACATTATCCTAGATCAAGGAGAGGCTCCATATACGCAAAGGTCACTTTGACATTAAAATTAAGCACATAGCCCAACTTTCTCATAGCAATTCACCCATCAAATAGGCTCAAAAAATTGGTAAATTATTATGTCTTGATAGAAACATTGTTGAATCTATTTTGGATATATAAAAAACTTGAGTAGATTCTAACATTCTAATTTCCTAAAATAACATAACCTTGTTGCCTAATAGCAAGTTTTACGGCATTGGTCTACTGAATTTTTAGGCATCTTTGTTCTTATCTGAACTTGCCTAATTGATGTAAGTCTAAGTGGTACTACTTTCCTAAGATGTCTACTATTAGTTTGGAATTGGGCAGCATTTAAGGGAGAAATACCTAAAATTAATTTGGTTATGCATAAAAATTCAATTTTGGAGCAATTTGACTTTCCTTAATTTAAGGGAGTTATGGATGTGACCTTTGAATTTCCTTAGATATTATAATTAATAACTCACCAAAGAATAGTTTGAAGTGGCGAAATTCCCATTTGACAAGTGTCATTCTCTAGAATCTTCTTGGAAGACAGGGAAAGCATCTAGAGAATTCCAAATCATAATCTTACAATTATTCTTAGAATTCTTATTTAATTTCTTTAGATAATTTGTCGAAATCCTAGTGATCAACTTGTCCCACTTTATAATAGCTATTTTTAATCAATTTGGGCATTTAAAGAGCCCTTCACCTCATGTAGCATTCAGATTTGGAAAATTAATAACTAAAGTGGGAAATGATCTTTCTCTCTCCGAAAATCTCTTCAATCTTTAGGTTTTTGAGTTGTGATTATGGTGAATTGATTCCTTTAGGGGAGTAATTTGGTGAGAAATAGTTTCAATCTTTTGAGTCACATTCTTGAGCTTTAATGTTCCAGTTTTATTGATTACTTAAGATTGATTCCAAAGAAAAACTTGACTTGGAGTTCTTGATTGGTTGTTGACAGAATGGTGATGTTGGGCAATTCAGGTGTTATCCTTATCAAGAGGCACCACATACTAGAGAGAGATGGGTGGAGAGAGAGACAGCGAGAGAGAGGGGGGGAGTGTGAGAGAGAGATAATATTTTCATACAGACTATTAGTAGGAGTGGATAACCAATACCATGGTTTTATCAAGACTAATGGTTAAGAAGCCTTTATGAGTATATATAAGTGTTGTAGTAGGCATCCTAGAGACTGATTGAAGTAACAACCTAGGTAGGCCTTGCACAATGTCCACTAGAATAATAGGTTGGTGGCCATGTCTATACCAAGTGTATATACTCATAATAATGACAATAAATTAGAAGCAAAACAAGTTGAGAGAAACTAATAATGGTATTAGCCATTCTGATTTTTTTTCACTCCATATATGTAGCTTGGGTTGGACTACTTTTTTCAAACATGAATGGCTATATAGTTGTGGTATAGCCTCTAAAAGTAGCATCTAGAATTGTAGTTGGGTTCTACTAATAATGAAAAGATGGTAGATACCTCATATCCCATGGACATTTCAAAAACCAATTAAGGGCAAAAATATTGATAGGGATGGTGAGCATTTTAATTTCATATACAGTATTAATTTTTTAAACCATAATAAATCTAATGTAGTTTTGTTCTAGTATCTTTGAAAATTAGTTTATAGTGCTCATACAATATAACTAGATAGAATTATAGCAATTTACATCGTTAAAGTCTTGCTAAATGCTATTTTACAACCCTAGCATTTTTGAATTATTTTTACGCCCCTTCACATTTGCGTTGAATAAATTTTAACCCCAGTTTTGCCACATGCCCTTTATGTAACATTTACTAAATAGAAAATTTGAAGGACAATTAGAGGTTCAAATTGTCTTGAAGCAAGGTGAAAAGGGGTAAATAATGTTTCAAAAAGATTGGGGGTGTTAAAAAACATTTACTATATTCATACATGGTTAGTAACACTGCTACCATGGGTGGATCCACACTATGCACAACAGTGTCCATGACAAGGCGTAAAGTTAGAAAAATGTTTAATAACTGAATTTGGAAGATTTTATTTTCAATAGTTTGACTCCCACAAAAAATGGCAAAAGGCCCAAGGGGATACCTTTCGATATGACACAATAAATGGCACGAAAAGAAAAATTTTACATCATTGATTTTATTGATTTTTCTTTTTTCTTCCTTAAACAGTGAGGCACCATTCAAATAATTGAATTTCACTCCTCACGTTCCCTCATCTTCTCTCTCTCTCTCTCTCTCTCTCTCTCTCTCTCTCTTACACACACACACACACATACACACGCGCGCATGCACACACGCGCACACAGAGTATTGTTCCAAATGAGCTTTTTTCCCCTTTCATGAAACTTAATTTAATTTCTAGTTATTGAGTGATTTATATATCGAAATGTGAATTGGCCTGCCAATAAGTTTGTATTCCTTGCCCAATAGCACCTTCAATTTAATTCATTCATTCTTCTACAACCTCATTAGATTCTGTTTTTCAATATAAATTTGATTGGGATACTTAGGCGCCCCTCAAATGGGAGATTGACATGTGCATAAACTAAGTCAATAGAAATCAAATGTTGACCACATGGGAAGAAGAAGGAAGTTGGAGGAATAAAATGGTTATTTTACCCCTAGATTGGACAATTACTATTTTACCCTTGAGTGCTGGCCCCAAGCCTCCAAATTCCCTAAGGTTACACCATTTTGACAACTTTTACAATTGATGACTTGACATCTTAATCTCAAATACTCCAAAAACAGTAAAACTCTCTCTATCCTATCTTTACTCTTTTCACTTCATCTATTCCTGATACTGACTTAAGCGTCAAAGGGGTATTCCCAGCGAAAAACACTCAGGTTGACCTTGTGGAAGCCATTGAGAAGAAGGCATGTTAGCTCCGTTAGCCAAGCGGCACATCAACCGAAAGTAAGTCCGAGCTTCTCTCGCACTCACTCAAATTTCTTTTGAAACAAATTGGCGCTGTTTGTAGGGAAGTCTTGGCCAAATGGTTGATACTCGATTCAAGGCATTGAAGCAAGGAGAAAAGGACAGATGCAGGATGGCTAAGGATACGCTAAGGGACCACGATGACTCCCCAGCTCAGAGTTCAAGTGAGAACTCAGTCGATTGTCTTTCTGCTCGATAGTTCATTACCGTAAAGGAGCTAGGGAAGCACCTTAGCAGGTGCAGAAAGCTGTGATCCAAGGTGTATGTGAGAAGATAAAGGCAACTGAGCATGAGCTAGAGCCCATCAATGGATTTGAGTACGAACCGACTCTTGGATACATTTCTCCATACCAACAGAATCCGAACCGGCACCCCCAGGGGGATCCAAATGCCTTGCGAGGTAGGGATACTAGGAAAACCATTAAGGCTAAGCAAGCTCTTCATAAAGCCCATAACAATGTCACTCCCTTTCAATCCATCAAAACCCTTATGTATCTAAAAGCAAAGGTGACAGGTGGTATGAGAAGCAGGGGAGTCCTTGCAACCCCTACTGCTTGGAGCTAGGAAGCTCAGGAGAAAAAGCTCCCTTACTGGCCGAGTCTAATGGAATGGCCCATACAGGAGCTCAAGCACCCCGTAACACTCATCCCTCTCCAAAGGGTAAAGACCAAGAGGGGAGTAGAAGTAGGTGGCATCATCCAAGCATTACGATTCACCTTCATTGGTTGAGATAGGCCAGCCATGCTACGAATTGGGGGTCTCTTAGAAAGAGGGACTGTGCCTTCATTCTCGACTCCTCTTAGTACAAAAATCATAGAGGCGTTACACCCTAAGAAAGTTATGATTCCAACCATCGACCTGTTTAATAGAACTACTGGTCCTGGAGATCATCTGGATGTCTATAAGGCACAGATGTATGTAAAGGATGTTAATGAAGTCATTTTCTATGCTACTTTTCAACCACATTTAAGGGGATTGCATAAAAGTGGGTCAATGGTTTTCCTAATGGGAGCATTACTTCCTTCCCTCAGTTGGCCGAACTGTTTAGCACTACTTCATAGTGAGCAAAAGAGAAAGAAAAACCAGACTTCACCTTGCTAAGATCTGGTAGGCCAAAGGCGAGGACTTGAAGGAGTATGTGATGATGTTCAATTGTGAAGACATCGTGATCCTGGATGTGCAGGATGGGGTGCCTTTCATGAATTTCCTCAATGAATTGCTCCTAAAAGGGTTCAAATTTTCCCTTGCTGGAAGTAAAATGACAACATAGGCAAAAGCCTTAAGAAGGGCTCAAGACTTCATACAAGCCAGAGAGATCTGTGCTGGGGCGACTGAAAAGAATGCTACATAAGAGACTCCTCTTGTTTGTCTACGGCACTGAAGCTATACTCCTAGTAGAGGTTACTATCCATACTCATTGAATAACTGCCTTCGAAGGAGACCTCAATAACAAGGCACTAAGAGAAGCTCTCGACTTGATGCCCATAGTAAGGCATGGTGCTCGAGTCAAGGAGGAGATAGCCAAAATTAGGATGACTCAATTCTACAACTGCAAGGTCAAGGAGAGGGCCTTAAAGGAAGGTGATTTGGTCCTAAAGAAGATGGAAGCCACTGAAAGGGGGGTAATTCAAGGAAAGTTCACTCCTAGTTGAAGACCTATATAAGATTATTGAGGAAGTGCGCCTTGGAATATTTCAGCTGACAACTCTTCAGAGAGAGGTGATACGATGAACCTCACACTCTGATAACCTTAGGAGGTGCTATATATGATGTATGGGATAGTCTAGGTTGTTTACATAAAAGAAAGGCATGTTTTATCTTGGCAAATCGGCTGTATGTTCGGTTGGCCCCATATTTTGTCACTTATAAATGAAGGATCGTTCACTTATATTCGTTTTGTGATTGTTTGTCATCAAGTTTGGGCAAAGGGGTTTAGAATGAGATTATAAGTCTAACTAAGAGAAAAAAAACTTAACGACAAACTTGGGTGGATGCAAGCATCAGCTAAGCCGGCTGATGACCAGATTTATCCAACAAATGTTGTGATGGGCATTGGGAACGATAAGACATCGGCCTTGTAACCGAACTCATCGCACCCCCTTAAGGAAAGGGTCTAACCAAGCGTGATAGTTTAGTTAAATGATACGTTGATGCAAGGATTAGTTCATTTGGCTGGCGTCCGGACTTATACCACGAATGTTGTGATAAGCATTAGGAACGATAGGACGTTGACCTTGCAACCAACTCATCCTACCCCTTTAAAGAAGGGGTCTAACCAAGCACGACAATTTTGTTAAATGATATGCTGAAGTAAGGATCATCTCGTTCAGCTACTATTCGGACTTATCCCATGAATGTCATGGCAGACAATGGGAACCATAGGACGTCGATCCTACAACCAAACTAGTCCTACCACCTTGAGGGAGGCGTTTAACTAAACATAAAATGGTTTGGTTAAATGATACGCTGACGTAAGAATCAACTCATTCGGTTGATGCTAGTACTCATCACATGAATATAGCTCTATCTTTTACCCCAGTACATCTCTAGTCCCTAAGGGCTAAGGAGTGGGTATGTAGCTAAGACATGCTTAAGATGCCAAGACTCCCAATATGATGTTAAGGGTAATGCCCCTTTAACCTCAACGAGCTAGGAAGCCTTTGAACTATTATCCAATTTGCTAAGCAAATAACTAAAGGAAGACATATTGGACAAACAAGAAACATAGAGATACACCACCGGGTGTGTGATCAAGCACATGAAGTAACCATGCACACTAAGGAAAAAAAAAAAGAAAAAAATGTCACAAAACATACTCCCATATGCAAAGTAACCAAAGAAAGAAAACAAGTTTGGGAAATGTCCAAAAGTCTTAAAAAAGAGTGCTCAATGGAGGAGGCATTAAACTTGGGTTCCATCTTCTTCATTATCGTCTTCCATGTACTCAGTTATGAATAACCTTTTGGCACAATTATATATCTGACTATAAGACTAATGGCCTCAAGATGAGCCATGAGAAAAGGAGTATTCTGCTTGGCTCTTTCCTCCAGCAAGGATGAGCTGTAAGGGGCTGCTCATTTAGTTTCTCCATTCAGCTGCAATGGCTAGCAAAGTAGGCATTCTCCAATTCGGTCAGGATGAAGCCGAGTCAAAAAGTCTTTGAGTCAGTCGCCGCAACCTCTTTGACTCGGCCATGACGAGGCCAAGTTAGAGAGCGATTCAACCACGTGCGTCCTCTCTGATTCGGCCCTAACGAAGGCGAGTCGAGGAGTCTTTTATTCGGCCACAATGACCTTTTCAATTTGGCCATGACAAATTCGAGTCAAAGAGTCTTCGATTCAGCTACCGCGACCTCTCCTATTCAGTTACGGTGACCTCTTTGATGTGGCTGCAATGACCTCTCCTATTCGGCCACAACGAGGCTAAGTTAGAGAGTTTTTGATTCGGTAACGGTGATGCCTCTGAATCGGCCACAACAACCTCTCCAATTTGGCTATAACGGCACTAAGTCGAAGAGTCTTAGATTCGACCGCAGCAACGTCTTCGGTTTGGTCATACCAAATTGAGTCGGAGAGTTTTCGATTCGGCCGTGGTCCTCTCCGATTTGGCCATGATGAAACCAAGTCAGAGAGTCTTTCATTCAACCCCAGTGACTTCTTCAATTCGGTCGTGGTGACCTTCCTAATTTAGCTATGATGACGCCAAGTTAGAGAATATCTGTTTCAGCCATAAAACCTCTTTAATTCAGCCGTGTAGATGTCTTTGAGTTAGCCTCAGCAACCTCTCTAATTCAGCCATGATAAAGTCAAGTCGGATAGTCTTTGATTGGGCCATGATGACCCGCTTGGGCTATGATTGTGCCAAGTCAGAGAGTCTTTAATTTGGTCGTAGTGACCTCTTTGATTCGGCCATGATGAAGCCAAGTCGGATAGTCTTGGATTCGGTTGCGATGACCTCTTCGATTAGGTCGTGAGGACCCCTCTAATTCAGCCATGATGAAGTCAAGTTGGAGAGTATTTGATTTGGATGCGGTGACTTGTCTGATTAGGCCGCAGCAAGGCCAAATCAAATGGCCTTTAATTCAACCACAACATCCCATTCGATTTAGCCACAGTGGACCTCTCCAATTTGGCTATAAGGAAGCTGAGTCAAAGAGTCTTTGATTTAGCTGTGGAAACCTATTCGATTTGGCCATGATGACCTCCTTGATTCGACCATGACAAAGTTGAGTTGAAGAATCTTCAATTCAGCTGTGGCAATCTCTTCGATTCTGTCGCAATGCCTTCCCTAATTCCGCCATAGCAAGGCCGACTGAAAGAGTCTTCAATTCAGCCATGGCAAAGCTAAGTCAGAGAGTTGGACTTCACCCAATTGCTTACGATAGCTATGATGCCTCTAGACATGCAAACAAAAAAAAAAAAAAGAGAAAGATAGCCCGTTGAGTAGGGCTAAGTGGGCTGACCGAATGGAGAAAGGGTTCCTCCCCCCTCTCTATTTAGCCTAGTCAAATGTAGAAAGGGGTCCTCCCTCCTCTCTACTCGGCCAAGCCAAATTGAAAGAGAGAGACCTCCCTCCTCTCAATTCGGCCTAACCGAAGGGAGAAGAGAATGATCGCTCTCTTTTTTATTCAGCCTGGCCAAATGGAGAGAGGAGAGACCTCTCTCTTCTCTATTCGTCTTAATCGAATAGAGAGAGGTGTCCTTCCTCATCTCTATTTGGCCAAGCTAAATGGCAAGGAACAGGTCATACCTCCTTCCTATTTGGCCCAGTCGAGTTGAGAGATGGGTCCTCCATCCTCTATTCAACCTAGCCGAATAGGATTGGGAGGAATCCTCCCCTCAAATTCATCCTGAACAAATTGAAATGGGAGAGGTGTTCCCCTCAATTTGGTTTAGCCCAATCGACAGGGGAAAGGATCTCCCCTCTGGCCCATTGATTAAACGAGAAGATATCTTTACATGCAAGCCTGGCTGGGGCCAAAAGGCATGAACATTTGCCTACCTTGAGAGAAAAAAAATGAGCAAAGCAAAGAGGCTTCCGCAAAGACTCCTATTCATGAGGTTATACAGGGAATCCATTGACAAAAGAACATGACAACCAAAGGTTAAACAGGAAAAGTTTATTAATCGCGATGTACAAAAGGCGCAAGAATACTTAAGATAATAAGCCACAACTAATTGCTATTAAGTTTTAGGTACACATAATCAACAACAATTGTATAAGCCAAAGCCACATCAATGCGGCAAGAATGCCTGCTTGATGAATGAAATTAGAAAGAGCCACAAACCACACTAAGTTACATTGTCTTGCAGTACCAAAGGTGAGCGAACAAATAGTAGACTTGGTTCGAAGCTATGAGATGCTAAGCTAGATCAAGTATATGATGACAAGAATGCACCCTCACTTCTTTTCATGAAGGCCTGGTTTCCAACCAGGAGCTAGAGAACAACCAATTGAGCTGGCGTGCTTTCGATACTTGAATCTGGAGCCTCAACTTCGTGACATTGGACTAACAAATAGTGATGGGCATCCAACCACGCTTTAAACTCACCCCATTTGTGATCCTTGACTACTGCACTAAGGCCGACCATAATGTCCTCATCGACAATCCCAAAGCAAAGACCATCTTGAACAATAAAGGGATAGAACATTCTGTGGACAAGCATAGGATCTTTTGCCCAATGGGCAATCTCATTCGCACTTGAACTGTTAAAGTGGGGGCATAATCTCTCATAGTTGGTTAGCAGAGGCCTACGTGAAGAACAAGCCATTCTCATCAAATCTAGAATGGAAGTGGACTAAAGGATTCACATCACAGCTCCTCACATCACTCCCTTTTTATAACTGGCTCATTCGAACATAATATCAATCTATATCTCATCGAACCACCTTGAGAGATGTTCCGATAAGATGTGAGGGGTTAAATGATTGGGATCTCTAGGATCCCCTCTAATGGGAGACTGACGCATGGCATAGACCAAGTCAACCTAAATCAAAGGTTGACCACAAGGGAAGAAGAAGGAAGCAAGAGAGATATAATGGTCATTTTACCCCTAGATTGGGCAATTACTATTTTACCTTAGGTGCTAGCCCCAAGGCCATAAATACCCAAGGTTACACTGTTTTGCCAACGTTCACTATTGATGACTTGACAACTTAATCTCATATTCTCCAAAAACAATAAAACTCTCTCTGCCCTTTCTCTCTTCTTTTCACTTCATTTTTTCCTGAGATTGACTTGAGTGTCAGTGAGGCCTTCCTTGAGAAAAACACCTGGGTTGACCTTTGTGAAGGTTGTCGAGAAGTAGACACGTCAACTCTGCTAGTTAAGCAACACATCAACCGAAAGTAAGTCCAAGTTTCTCTCCCACTCACTCAAGTTTCTTCCCAAAAAAATTAATTAATTTGGTTGGTGTTTTTACGATTTGATAATAAGTTGTTGTTGCTGATTAATATTTTTCTGAGAACAAAGGATGAATTCATTAATTAAAATCCAAATGCATCTATAATAGATACCATAATCAAAGGATTCAGTTTTTCAATATAATTTAATTAATTAATGAAGAAACCAACATGAAATGAAGATAATTGATGTTTGTGGTGATAATTTTTCATCCGGTTTTTGCTACTGGAGTCAGCTTGGGGGGTAAAGAGGGTGAATAGCAAATAATACAAGTTAATCGATAAATACAATGTATAAACTAAATTTTAAAAAAACGGACTTCTTGTTACGAGGTGTGACTTTCAACTGGCCTAGTCTTTGCCCAAGGTCCCTATGATTTAACTAATTTTTTATTGTGGTATGTTGGTCACATGTAAGACTTACCTAGACATCTCACCTACGAGATGACCTTACAACTCTAGGTCTCTCGATATCAAAGTTGCCACAACTTTATTCAAGCGTTCGGTCCTCCTCATTAGTCATCATGACTCAATAGCAAGAGAATTACGATATTCACTTAAAATATGATAACAATATAACATGACTCTCTAAAACAATAATCAAATAAATAAGCTTAAAAAATTGAAGATAGCATGACTGAATCTACCTTTGCGAGACTTGTTGGCATTATTAATGCAATAACGGGGATTATGATCCATAAATGTGTATATGGTGGCCCCCTATGAACAAAACCTTGCTGTTAAAAAGGAAGGAAATGATTATTTAAACCATGGCTAGAACAATTGTAAATATTAGTATCTTGTAAGTAACGGTTTGGTTTAGAATGAATAAATATTGTCACTTTCCCTACATATACCCACACAAACAAAAACAAAAGCCATGTTGCCCCTATAAATTAGTTCAAGAGGGAGATATACGACCTCAACATATTAAAAGGAACATGTGGAAAACAAAGTTCATTGCTACCTCAATTAACAGTTTTTTTTTTTTTTTTTGCTAAATCCGCCGCTGTCTTGAAGGGATAGGATTAACTCTCCCTCAGTGGTATACAACTGCACATGGCTTCCAATGTGTTTGTGCTACTTATGGCTTTTATCCAAGTAGAATGATGTACCCAAATGCTAGCTATCCTCTTGAAGTTTTCCAATTCCACATATGAGGGGACACTAAAAATACTTCTATCCACACCTGTTGAAATTCACTATAATCTTCATGAAACGAGTTCCAAGTAGGTGATTACCAGTGGGTCAAGGTGGCTTATGGGAAATGGTAATTGAATGAAGGTTTTGGATTCTAGGTGGATTCCTAGACCTAAGACTTCCAAGATTATCACATCAAAGCCTCTCGAGGGCAACACAATGATAGTTAGCGATCTTATCGACTTTGATTTGGGCTACAGAAAGGAAGTTATGATTCGGCATTTTTTTTTTTTTTTACCGTTGGATGTAAAGGCTATTCTTGTAATTACCTTTCCTAATCATGGCCAACAGACAAGCTAATACGATACTACAAATCCAATTAGGCTTTCTTGGTTCGTTATGCATTTTATCTCATCATGGAGGACAAATAGCTAAGGGAGTGTAGGTCAACCCATGATGGTGGTAAGATTTGGCATTCAATTTGGAGTTTGGATATGCCTCCTATGGTGCGGTTGTTTGCTTGAAGAACCTCTAGGAATTTGTTGTTTAGAAGTTGTAACCTAGCTAAGCACTCTCGACTTTCTCCATGTAGTGTTCTATCTATGAGTGTATAGAAGAATCTGACTTAGCATATACTATAGGAGTGTCTTTTTGCTGAATAGGTTTGGGAAGAGAGTGGCATCGAGCACGGGTTCTAGGAGGGTTGGCTTCACTGCATGAGTGATTGTGCTGAGCTAGCCATACATGCCATGGATATAGAGCAGTTGGGGGAGTTGTTGGTCACAACGGCAAAATATTGGGCAACTCGAAATATGTTCATCTTCTAATCGAAGGAGTCCAATCTTGCCTCCATCAGCAAATAGGTAGTAGCATTGGTTCAAAGTTACCATGAAGTTAAGGAAAAGGCATATGCTAACCTTATTTTCCATCCTTAAGTTTGGTGCACACCATTGTCTGGGGTATGAAATCTTAATTTCGATGGTGGCAAACTAGAAAAGTCGTGATGGGGATGGGGTTTTTGCCCTTAGAGATAACAATGATGGTGAGGTCGTATCTGAGGGGAAGAAAGTATTAGGGTTCTAGATGTAGAGGTTGAGGAAGCTAGGGCTTGCCTGTTTACAATAAGGAATGCTCGAGAAGCTGGCTTGGATGCAATCGTGGTTGAAGGGGACTGTCTCTAGTTAATTCAGGAATTAAAGGCAAAGAATGTTCAAGATAATTTTGTTGGCCTCTTGATTCGTAATGTACTCTCAGATATGGAGTCATTTAATTATTGTTCTTGGTCTTATGTTAAGAGGGGGGAAATAAAGTGGCCCATGAATTAGCTCATTGGATAGCTATTTCTTTTAGTAGTAGAGTTTGGTCTATAGATTTGCTAACTGACATTATTGATCAAGCTTTATCTGATATCTTTGATTACATTGGTTCAGATCTGATATAATCCCCCACTCCTTATTTGATAAAAAAGATCACTTTTTCATTTTATTCTTTTCCTTTTTCAGCCTCCCCAATTTCTTCTTTTCTTTCTTACTCCCATTTTTCCATGTTCATAGTCAAGAACTCAAAGCAAAAGAAAATTAGTATTAAATGCATTTACTTGGTGCTAGTAATAGGTGGAATGATTTTTTAGTCAATCGAATCACCAATAGGTCTTTAGAAAATGAGATTTTGACAATATGACAAGCCTACAAAATTAATATTTTTGACAATAAATATAGGTGAACTTTTTCTTGTCTAAGTCCCTGTATTCTTATTGTGCTTATCAGTCCAGTCCTTATTAATATTTGACCTATAGTCATTTTTACTTTGTTGTATTTTTTCCGTTGTTCATCCCCCCTCCCCATTTGATCAAGAGAATGAATACATATACATTTTCTTTCTTTCATTTAGCTAGATTCTGTTGGACTTATGTGAATTCTTTGTGTTTTAGGGAGACTTCTCCTTAACTCCCTAAGAACTATAGTTAAACTTTTCAAAAACTTTTATTTTGCTAGTCTACTCTTTATTATTTTTATACATATGCTAAGTTCATCTTCTTTTCTTATTGTACTTATGCTTTTATTTTTTGTGCATTGTTCTTTCATTATTTTGCCTAATCTATTGTCATTTATACTAAGGTTATACAAATTTGTATTCCTTTTATGAGCTTTTCATGTAACGCCCCACATTTTTGGATGTCCTATATATTGGCATATGATATCTATGAAGTGAAAAATAAACAACTTAGGGCAATATGCAGCAGGGGCAAATCCTAAGCTAGCTTAAGGGTGCCCAACCAAAAAAAGTGGTAATAGCTATTTTAAAAATGTTGACAGTTATATTGGTGGACACCACTGAAAAGGCCAAAAAAAACTTTGGACCTATTTTCTTGTTTGTGGTTGACACAACTAGCGAAATACTAATAATACTTAATTTCTTTTTAAATAAAATATACTAACGTAGCAGCCCCAAAAAAAAAAAAAAAAACAACACTAGTCCCTCCCAGTCTCTCAACTCTCGATCTCCTGCTCATCCTCTCAATCTCAATACCATTGTACATCAAGTAATCTACCAGCCACCGGTCACCACCGGCGTGGCAGCAAACTGGCCACAACGTCAGTCTATCACCGGTTGTCCTCTCGCTCTCAATCCCTCTCCTCTAAATCTCCTCTCAGGCAAAGGGCGAAAGCAACGCAGACCACCATGCCACCAAATCATTAACAAACCAAGGTTGTACCGGCCAAACCTACGCCATCATCCCATCACCCACCTGAAGGATACACTTGGTTCGGTTAACTAGTTAGATTTCATCTTCAAACAATTAAATTTTTTTGGGGGCTTAAATTGCTTCTCGAATCTCAATTTCTTGCTTCTTTGTTTTTGATGGAGATTGAAATTGCTTATATGCTCTTGTAATTACTTAGTGGTATGCTATTATGCTTAGTATTTTTCGTAATTTCACTTTCTTTTCTAGTTCAAATTTAGAATATTTCTTATGTAATCAAAATATACCAATTCGAACTGTGTTTCTTAATTGCCTGCTACGGGATGAAACATGAAATGCCTGCTAATGATAAATAGAAAGAAAAGAATTCGTTCTATTGTTGATGTTGATAAATACATGCTTTTTGAAACCATGCTTGTTAGGGAGTTCCATTTCTTAAGTAATCTCCTTAAAGTAACAACTAAAAGAGTAACTCATATTTTGATATTTTGATTTCTAATGAAGTAATATATGATGTGCTTGCTTTGCAATGTACTGCTTGATTCCATAGCCGACTTTATCCGTCCTTTTTTTTCAGTTTTATATTGATCGATTCAATTCTATTTTTTACAATACTTGAAAAGGAAACAATCGAGAACATGCAAAGAAAATAACGTAAATGGTAGTGACGTGAACGCTAATATTAATAAGTGTTAAAGAGATAGGGCAAATGAGGATAAATATAATATTCATCGCAAAAGTGGAGGCAATAGACCAAGTGAAGGTCAATCTTCTAGGGAAAATGAATTTGATTTGGGCACTCTTCGACTGATCTTGGGGTGAGAAAAATAATTTTAGAATATTCTTCCAATCTACAAGATGAAATAAGAAAATATTACATACCTAATGGACCAATCCAACCTTATAATCATAAGTTTCCACAAAGACTAATTGGAGGAAGGGTGCGTCGTTTGAATCCTTCTTGTTTTGATAAGCATCTGACTTGGTTAGATTATAGCATACAAAACAATGTTGTCTTCTATTTATATTGCCATTTGTTTGCTAATGTCAGAGAAAGTCAACATGGGGATTTCGTTAGTAAGGGATTTTAACTTGGAATGAACTTAACTCATTCAATGTTCACATTGGCAATTTTAATAGCGTTCACAACAAAGCTTTAAGAGATTATGGGAACTTAAGGAGGCCAAGACAATCCATTGAAGTTGCTTTTGATAAACAAGATGAAGAAACTTGAAGGAAATGTCGACTTTGTTTGAACGCTTCTTTTTCTTGCTCAAGGTATTTGTTGCATCAAAGTTTTCCTTTTTGTGGCCATACTAAACCTGAATTAAAAAATCGAGGGAGTTTTCTCGAATTTGTGAACTTTATTGTAAATTTGAATGAATTGATAGCCAATGTTGTGTCGAATAATACTTCCAAAACTTAATTGTTAATATCACCTTTGATCCAGAAAGACATTGTGCTTGCTGCCACAAAAGAAACATTAAATGCCATCATGGAAGAGTTTAAAGATGATGTCTTTGGTTTACTAGTTCATGAGTCTAGACGTATATCCCATAAAGAGGAAATGGGTATTGTTTTTCCTTATGGGAATAAAATTGGAATAATGAAGGAACGGTGTGGTGGGAGCTTCTTATAAAAAGTATGATATTTTATGTAAGAAATAAGTTGAGGGAGTAGGGGAGCTGATCACACATGATGCTAGTATAAGGACCGCTGGTACACGTTGGAGATCTGATTACAAATCACTACTAAATGTGAGTCATATATTTGATTTTATAATGGATGTGCTTGAGCTTCTCGAGCTTGGAGGGGAGGCCTTAACTATAACAAATGATGCCACTTCACAAGTAGCTTATTTAAGTTCCTTCAATTTTGCTTTCACTCTTCAATTAATAATGAACATTATCACACATGATCTATCACAAGATTTGCAGAGAAAGACCAAAATAGTGCGCATGCCATGAGACTTGTCCAAGTCACAAGGTTGAAATCAATGAGAAAGAATAGGTGGGACTCTCTTTATGGATAAATCACATGCTTTTTCTGTAAAAGATAATATGTTTATTCGAAACATGGATGATAAATGGGTCCTTCTAGGAAGACCACCACGTAATGCTAAAGAATGTGCATATGAAATTCATTATTAGGTGGAGATATTCTACATAGTTATAGATCTACATTTTGAAGAGCTTAGACATTACTTCATTGAGACTAACACTGACTTTCTTTGCCTGCTTAAGTCCATGTGATCAATTTACCACTCTTGGTCGGTTGGAATTGGTCAGCTTAACGTAATTTTATGTTCATGATTTTTCTGATTTTGAGATTACAATACTTCAACATCAACTTACTAATTATGTTCTTAATATGCAATCTGATGAAGCTTTTCAGGACCTGAAAGGGCTTGGTAATTTTTGCAGAGTAATGGCGGAGACAAAGAAAGACATTTCTTGGCCATTGGTATTTAGACTACTAAAGTTGGCATTGGTCCTTCCCGTATCCATAGCAATTGCGGAAAGAGCTTTTTCAGCAATGAAATTGTAAAAACAGACTTCACAATTGAATGGATGATAGTCTTTTGAATTATTACTTAGTTTGTTATACAAAGAAATATGTATTTGAGTCAATTTCTAATAATTCGATCGTATATCGACTCCAAAACATGAAAAGACGTACAGGACAATTGCAACCATAGACTAATGTTTTGTATTTTTGTTTAAACTTTAGTTTATTGTACACATGGTGATGATGAATGTTCACTAGTGGAAATCCCTGATCTGAATTTCGAAATCCGCCACTGATATAGTGTGTATCTCGGGGACACATAAGGTCACCATCATTACTAAATTGGTGAAATGTAATAATCAAGCTAATTCTTTACTGAATAATGAATTTTATTCAATATAGTTACAACGGCATAACAAGATTAGTGTTACTTCTAAGACATAAAATCCAATAACTAAACAGTAGTTATATTCTGTGTTTCTAACTGGCATCCTTTATGTCCTTAACCCAATATATGGATATGATTAGCTTGAAAACATAAAATTATTATTTTAAAAAGTGAGAACAGAATCTTGGTGCAGTATATCCAACTCGGTAGACATTCATTTTATTTTAAAATAAGGGAGAGGGAACAATAATGTCTAAGGATCATCCAAACAATAAAACAATAGTTCCCAAAAGGAGACAATCAATAACATAACAATAGTTCCCTGCGTAATCAATGATAAGGTTATCACCCAAACAGCATAATGAACAATTAATGACAATAGGGTTACCCAGAAGAAAATACAATAGTGTGTTCAAATAATATAGTTTATTCTAAAGAGTTGGCATTTACTACACCTTGAGTTGTTGGTAAAACTAACAGAACCCTTCAATTTCCAAGGCTAGTGTAGTCTACCTAAACTAAAGGATTGTATTACTTAAGCCTACATCATGTTTATTGCAAGGGCCTAGTGTCTTGTTACTACTATTATTATTATGGATGCACTTATAGTAGTTGTCATTATAAGACAACCACCATAATTAGATAAATCTGAACCATACAAATGTCACATATAGATCCTAACTGTTCATTTTTTTATTTCGAACTGATTAAGATTATATTTTAAGAATTGGAAAAGTTACTATAAATACTAATAAAAATATTTTTCCTAAGGTTCATTTGGCTACTCTTAATTTATCAACCTCACACATTAGCTGTTCAAAAAAAAATCATTAAAAAAAATATAATCAAACCCTATGGCTCTAGATTTGGAAGCCAAGCAAAGTGGCCAACCTATACACCACTGACAACCTTTGCCGGCACCTACACATGACGAAGGTGCTGCTGCTCGCTGTAAATCAATGCACATTGCAATGTTTGAGATCCTTTAAATTGTCTTTGCTGATATTTCATGTATGACATCAGGGCGACTGAGAGGATGTTGCGGTTTTTCTATGGCTTAGGCTGGGTACGTAGTTAAGTTTGGTACGTCTCTTTCTCCTCATTTCTAGTTGATTTGTCGATGTGGCATCATCGGGAAGGAGATGTTAAACTGTGAAATCCTTTGCACCTTTGTACATCATTATAAAATTCTAATAGACAGTTCTTCCATATGAAATTACGTTCTATACCTTCTAGATGTATAACAATTAACGTTGTTGCTGACAAAAAACTCGCGGAGGACTACAGCAGGCATGGGAGAATAGGGTTATAACAGAGGCGTTCAATTTTCCAGAGATGATGGCTCAAGCACCTGTCACAGATGCTGGAGAATGGCCGAAAAAAGTTGAATTGCTTGCTGGCATTAATGGATTGAGATTTTGTCATTGACTGAACACTGAACAATGCTTGAGGGAAGGATTGATCTTCCTTTTTTTTCCCCCTTAATTTAATATTTAATATAGTCTAATCTTCGTATGTTTAATTTTAGTCATATATTGAGTGAGCAAATTTGTAGAGAATCAAACAATTCCTAATTTAACATTTCAATCAGATTTTATAAATGTTTGTTTGATTTTTCAAACATATTTTTTTAACCTAATTAAAACAAAACAAATTGAATGGTGATAATTTTGTCAAGATGCATGTACGATGGAGATTTATCCAAATTACAATGGTTATCATATGGTGACAACCATTGTAAGTTTTTGCTATTATATTATCCAAATTACAATGCAATCATAATGGTTGGCATTATGTGATAACCATCGCAAATGGAAACATCTAAAGTGCACATTAGTCCCAAGTTAATCTTAACTATTCGTAATCTTTTTATTAAATAATAAAAAATATGCTATAAAAATTATATAATGTTACTAAATATTGAAGAGAATTAATTTTATAGGGGTTTGTTTGATTACTCTTGAATGTCCATTCTATTGGAGAGCTAAACTATAAGATTTATGAAATTAAGAAACAAAGTATATTGAACACTGATACTCCATCTCCATTAGAGGAGACCACCGGAGAAGATAACCAGGGGCCATTATTACCGGCAAGCCATTGTCACCAGCGAATGCATATGCTTTGAGGACGGCAAGATTACAGGTTTTATCTTACACCGCTCTATTTCTTTTGGGCGTTTATTACCGGTGACGATCCACCATCATTACCAGCGAGGAGGGTTATTGGCGCTAAGAACAGGTTAGCGACGCCCCTCTCCCTCTCTCTTCTCTTTCCACCGATGATGGCCACAACGTCGGCCCATCACTCCTCTCCAGCTGGTTTCAACGCCCCCCCATCTCTCTCTCATTTGTCTGGTAGTGGTGGCCATTATTCTGGCAAGAGGGTCGGTTGACACTAACGTCAATAGCAAATCTCCGGTCCATTGGGTGCAGTCATGGGGGTTCCGTTTTAGGGTTTGGTCGGGTTAAGTTGTTGGTGTTCATAGAAAATTGAGTTTCTTTTTTTAAAAAACTTCAATTGATGAGTAGTGCGTAATTAAATTGAACACTGCCTCAAAGCAACAGCAAAAGTAGGGTCAGGACAAGCTATGCTTGTTTCGAAACTGAGGTTCGATACTTCTGTGCACGATTTTGGAAACATTATTTACTTCTGTTTTTCGGCAATGTCAGTCATCAACTTCAACCTTTTACTCTTTATCATTTTTGGAAATAAAATTTGTCACAGAATGAGATAAATTTGTAATCCATTTATAATACAATATTTTATTCATTTATCTGATTTTTTCTTAATTAATTTCTAATCATAACTTTTTCTTATTAAACCACTTGTATAAACTCTAGTGTCTTACTTATATAAATTCATGAAGTACTCTACCCATACTCCACCAATATGTGAACATCAACCTCTTCAAAAATTTTTAATATGGATTCTTCAATAAAGAAAACTTCTGATATGGATTCTTCAACAAAGAGCTTTGGCGGTTATGATAAAAGAAATATTGACACGATAAATTTAAAAATTCATTATAATTAACATAATTTTTAATATTTTTATGAATTGAGTGCCTCTGTATTACTATTAAGGTTGAATTATGATAATTTGAGCTCCATTAAAATCGAGTAAGAAATTATTCATAAGATTTTATATAATTAATTTATCTTGAATGAAATTAGTTGGTGAAATTGTTTCAATGATGATTGTGATATGTTTTTCATAATACTTTGTTAACATATGTATATATTTTTTATTTATAATTTATCGTATGATGAATCAAAACTTCTAAATTAATTGCTTTCCTTTGGAATTTACTTTTAAAGCATTAAAAGTTTAACTTTGAAGTTTAAATTGGTGGAATCTTTTGTTAATTTTATTAATTGTTTTTGTTGTATATTAATGTGAATATTCCGGGTGAAAATTCAAATCATCCACATAATTGCACCCAATATTTTGCAAAAATATATCCTGAACTTGTTACCTTTAAAAACATATTGTCCACTGAAATTGATATTATTAAGAATATGGTGTTTACTGTGCATTCAATATATAGGGATTATTTTAATCAAAATAGAAAAAAAGAGGATGATTTGGAAAACAAATTTGGTATTTCATTTGCCACTCCTACTACCACACAAACCAATGATAAATCCAAAAAATATCTAAACAACTCTGCAATTCACCAGTTATGCATGTTTCTAGTGAAAACATTGGCTAGCCCAATAAGAAAAATGCTAAGAGAAGACTAGATCTTAATATCAAAGACATAAAAAATTACCCAATGTGAAATTTGAGATTTCTTGAGGCCTTAAAGGACATATGCTTTGATTTTTAAAAAAAAAAAATAACACTTTTAGCAATGGGTTGGTTACAATTAGAGACAATGTTCTTTCTTTAAATGATGGGGGGAAAAACCCTATGCACAAAAGATGCACAAACAGTCTAGTCAAAAGGTACAAAAGCGATCTAATCATGAAAGAAAATATATACATTTAAGGTCATTGATGCAAGGGATGGGTGCAGACTCAGTTGATAAGTTTTTTTTTTTTTGGGAAAAAGACAGCTTTCATTACTCCATATCATCAGTTACAATATCTTGGAGGAAAGGGGGATACGCCTCCAGCCATACCTGCAGCTCACAACAAGTCAAGCCATACTTGGCTAGGCAATGGGCTGCTGTATTCGCTGCCCTATTTACATGTGAGAGATGAAAAAAATTAAAGATTTGACTCTTAATGCTTACATCCCTAGCAACCACACCCCGCTCCATGACAATGTCTTTTGGTTCATTCACAGCTTGTATAACTTCAAGACAATCTGACTCAAAAAAAGCTCCATGAATGCCAGTTTCGTGCGTCACTGTAATGGCCCATTTGAGTGCCAAAGCTTCTGCAATGCTGGGATTCTGAATAGCTTCAATCTTCATGGCAAAGCAAGCAAGTACCTGCCCAGCAGAGTCTCGAATAATGACACCCATCCCTGCTTGGCGTTCTTGCTTGTTGTAGGCGGCATCGACATTCACCTTATAGAATCTTGGAGGTGGTTTGACCCATTTATATGTGCTGTGGTGGAGTTGCTGTTGCTGAGGCATTCTTTGCCTTCTATTTGCTTCCCAAAAAACCTCTATCCATGCCTCTGCTTCCAATTTGATGAGCCATGGACCCTTGCTTTCCTGATTCCATAGCCGCTCATTTCTGGCCTTCCACAGCATGCAAGCAAAGGTTGCCATCTTGGCCGCTTCCTTGTCATTTACCTTAGTCAAGATCAATTCTGCCCAACGCTGAAAGGAGTAAATGCTTTCTACAGTTAGGGAATCGCTTGGTGAGTATAAATCCCAAAGCCTCCTAGCCATATCGTACGTCCAGACAGTATGCAACAGAGTTTCATCAGCTTGTCCGCAAAAATCACAGCTCCTATCCTGTGCTATACCTCGTCTAGCTAAGGTATCTTTAGAGGGAATTACATCTCTGCAACCTCGCCACATGAAGTCTTTTACACTCCCAGGGACGTCCAACCCCCAAATCTGGTTCCATAGGCCTGCATCATGCATATTATCTTTTTCTGCCTCCACTTTTTCCTCCATGGCCACCCAGTATCCACTCTTCACAGTATACATTCGATCTTTCCTCTTTGACCACACAATCTCATCCTGAATAATGTCATCACTCAGAGGAATAGTTTCTATCTCGACGTCTTCCAGAACAAAGAATTGCCTGAGGATGTGCCTCTCCCACCTTTTACCTCTTTCATACCAAGCAATTAAATCCCTGACTCTCATATTTTCATACCCCTCTACAAGTGGAGAACGGACCTTCATGTTGTTTCCCCCAAACAACCATCTATCACTCCAGACTGCTATATTATCGCCAATCCCCACCCTCCATCGACATGCTTTCTGCAAGATGGTACAACCTGCCAAAATACTCCTCCAAATATAGCTTGGCCTAAAGCCCTCCTTCGCTTGCATGAATTCACCTCTAGGGAAGTATATTGCCTTAAGAATCCTACTGGCCAAACACGATGGGTTCTTTAGTAATCTCCAGCCCTGTTTTGCTAATAGAGCAAGATCGAACTCGTGAAGAGATCGAAATCCCATTCCCCCAAACTTCTTAGGGATACACATTTTTTGCCAAGAGATCTACTTCATACCCTTTTCTCCCCCACACCAAAAGAATTGATTCATGGCAGTTTGAATCTCTAGGCACAACATTTTGGGAAGGAGAAAGACACTCATTGCATAGCTTTGCATGGCCTCTACTATAGATTTCAAGAGGACTTCTTTGCCAGCTCTGGATAATATAGAAGCCTTCCATCCCTTTGTGTTCTGCCAGACCCTTTCTCTTAAGTAGGCAAAGATTTCCCACTTTTTACGCCCTATCAGTGATGGGAGTCCACGATATTTCCCTGCCCCTAAGGGAATGGAGATCTGCAACACTTCTTGCACTGCCTCCTTAACAATGTCACTTGTGCCTGGACTGAAGAAGATCGAGGATTTGTCAAAATTTATGGCTTGTCCAGAAGCATGTTCATAGGCTTTTAGAATTGCGTTAAGCTTCTGTGCCTCCTCCACTCCAGCTTTAGTGAACATGAAACAATCATCTGCAAAGAGCAAGTGAGACACCTTTGGTGCTCGTCTATTCACTCGTATCCCTGGGTATTGGTCTTTAGATTCATAATCCTTTATTAGGGAAGTAAACCCCTCTGCATAAAGAATAAACAAATAAGGCGATAAAGGGTCTCCTTGCCGTAGCCCCCTACCTGGACTCTCCAAGTTGACTCCATCTCCATTGACCATGACCGTGAACCTCACAGTATTGATACAAGTCATAATCTTGTTCACCCAACACTGAGCGAACCCCATTTTTTGCATAACAGCCTCCACATACCTCCATTCCACCCTATCATACGCCTTACTGATATCCAATTTCACTGCTACTTGAGGGCACCGAGGTGAGGTATTGTGTTTCATGGCATGCATAGTCTCAGAAGCTGTCATAATATTATCAAAGATAAGCCTTCCAGGAGCAAAGGCACTTTGATTTTCCGATATAATTTTCGGAAGAACTATTTTGAGCCTATTAGCCAATGCCTTAGATATTATTTTATAAAGTACATTACACAAGCTAATAGGCCGAAAATGAGTCATTGTTTCTGGACTAGCAACCTTGGGATTAGGACAACATTAGTCGCATTAATAGAAGTGGGAAAGGGGCCACGATTGAGAAAGTTAAGACAAAAATCACACACGTCTTTTCCCACAACATCCCAAAACTTTTGATAGAAAGATGGAGGCATACCATCAGGCCTAGGTGCTTTGTTTGGATGCATTTGAAAGATGGCTGTCTTGATCTCGTCCTCTGTGAAATCGCGACATAAAGCATCATTATCGCTAGTCGAGATACAATCATGAACGGCATCAATTACTGGGTCTAGATTGATCTCCTCCGCAGCTGTAAACAATCGATCAAAATAAGCTTCAGCAACCTGTTGGATACCCCCCACCTCCTCCACCCAATTACCATTCTCATTCTAAATCCCCTTTATCCTGTTCTTCCTCCGCCTCTGTTTCACCTTTTCATGGAAATAACGGGTATTTCGGTCGCTAAATTTTAGTTTCTGGTCTTTAGCACGTGTGCCCCAGAAAGTTTCCTCCTGTTGCAATAACTAGTTAACTACAGCACATTGCGTCCTATACTGATCTATCATGTCTCTGGTCTGAGGTTGGTTTTTTAGAGTTTCTAGCTTTGCCTTCGCGTTCTCAATGTGTAACTTTAACTCCTTAAAGTGAGCGTTACTCCAAGTGGAAAGCATCTGTGTGGTAGTCCCGAGCTTTTGGAATATGTCTCGTGATGCTCCCAGTTCCCAAGCTTCTTTGACAACATGTTTGACATCCTCCTCGAGCAACCAGTAATTCTCAAATAAGAATCGTTTTTTCTTCCTGCTCGGCAGACCCGGTGGGCCATCAAAATAAATAGTTAACGGCATATGGGCAGATTTAGCCGCTGCTATATGTCTTATTTGTAGCATTGCGTATATTTCCAAAAAATCAGTAGTGCCAAAAGCCCGATCGAGTCGTTCTTTGACACTCTCCTCTTCTAGTCTCCTATTGCCCCAAGTAAAAGGATAACCCACATCCAACAAAGCACAGGCATTAATAGCTTCCCTAAAGCCTCGTAGCATCCAAGGCTCTCTGTCTAACCTTCCACACTTTTCAGCTTCGCTGAGGATATCGTTGAAGTCCCCACACACACACACCATGGAAGTAAGTAATCCCGAGAACGGGCTTTTAGAAATTCCCAAGCTTCCCTCCTTCGTGTCTTTTCTGGATATGCATAGTAACCCGTGAATCTCCACCAATCATTTCCTCCGTCGTCAAGAAATATTACATCAATATGGTTCTGTGAGTAGCTCGCAATTCTCAGCTTCATCGAGCCTTTCCACATGAAACCAAGACCCCCTGACCTTCCCACGCTATCAACAGAAAGAAGATAATCAAACCCCAATCTTCTCTTAATCCCATCTAGCCTCCGCTTATCATAAAGCGTTTCCATAAGAAAACAAAAATCTGGGGATTTTGCTAATACCAAATCAGCAAGGATATGAATTGCCGAGCATTTCCCCAACCCTCGACAGTTCCAACTAAATCCTATCATGGCTCCCGGCGGGCCTGGCCTCCATGTCCCACCGATAATGTCTGACAACAAGGAAAAATCATGTTATGGGGATAGAAGGCATGGTTAAGTTTCAAGATCTACCACAGTGTAGATTCCAGCAAGGTAAAATTTAGACAACTAATTTAACTCCAAATAAGTAGGGATGCATGCCACCAAGGAATGAACATAAATTGGTATGAAATTAGTGGTCAGTATGTTTTTCTCCATAGGGTGGATCATATAATAAAAATTGTGAAATAAAGTTATTTTAATATGTTCTTTTCATTTTGTATAGGTTTCAAAATCTATTGATTTAAAGGATGTGAGCACCTCAGAAAGTATTATTAGCAATAATGAAGTGAACAAACATGATGTTGTAGATCAGGTAAACTTTGTTGTTGTTGTTGTGAAGGGTTTCCCTTTTCAACTTATATAATCATGATTTTTCTTTCTTCTTTAAAGTGTATAGATGTGGATGATATCCAAGATATTTTGTACAAACTGGATGATATCGCTTCACATGATGTAACCAATTTATGCGAAGACTATTTGCATTTTGTAACTCCAAAAGAATCAAGAATATGTAACAAATTGTCCAACTGAAAAAATATGAGGGAGGATGCCTATGAGAATGTTTCAAAGAGATCATATTTCACCGTGTATCATTTGTTATATCTTTTTCCCAAACAAGTGGCTCACAAATTAGGTACATTTTATGCATATACATGAATAAATACATTATCTAAAAAATTTATATATATTTTTTGGGTCACTCTTGTACAATGTTTTCCTTCAATAGGGTATTGATGCGTACTTAATACGATTTACATTTAAGGGCACATAAAGAAGGATTAAGGAATAGTCTACATCTTCCCACCACGTTTCAGGTAATGAACTTTACAATTATTTCATGATTTTCTTAGATAGTTATTTGAATGTTTTAAACGTTTATTGAAATTACAAAATTATCTATGCATATAACTATGTCACATCTAGATGAGACTATGGGAAAAAAACCTCATTGATGAAATGCATCAGTTATTTTAATGCTATTGAGCCATATTTACCTAATGATACTAATTATATCAAGCAGGTATGTAAATGATACATATGGAATCCCTAAATATATATTTTAAACTTAATAATACAATGTTACTAATATCTCTGTGTACAATTATTTACATTCCCTTATTGGATGGAAGGGGAGAACATCACATGTTATTCTGATTAACATAAAAGAGAAACAATGGTATTATTTGGATTCGTTTGATCCATCAGATAAAGTAATTATATTAGCATGTGCTCTAGTAATTAAACAATTTTAACAATTTAGAAATATTAAATATTAATTGATGATGCATTTACTCATTAAACATCATTTAACACTAATATAATTTTATTACAGTTAGTAAAAACATCAGAGCTTTTCTGGAGAGCTTCCTCGATTGGGTCGATTATTTGAAGACGTAGCCACATTTAATTTTCAAATGGTAGTAACATACAATTAGCCTAATACTTGAGTAATATTTCAAACCACTAATTATGCGTAATCTGTACGATATTATTTGAGATGATAAACCTTATGTTAATGTTGTATGCATGATTATGGCATGTACATTCTAAAGTATATTGAAGCATCTAACAATTCTGTGTGGAGCCAATTGAAATTTTTGATAAGAATTTAAAGGGACAAAATATTTTTATACTTATGTGCATTACAAAAAAATGGGTTAATCATGTGTAGGTTAATCATGTGTAGTTACTTTATTTATGCTTTATGCAATCAGATGAAATGCGATTGGAATGATTGAAGTAGATGGTCAAATTGGTGGGATATGAGTTGAACACTACTAAATTTAATTTGTAGTTTGTTAAACTATAGTGTAAAGTTTATATACAACTATTAAATTTATAAGAAATCTAAAAATGATGTTCGATGAAAATTTGTAAACTAAACAATTTTATAAAGTTCTTAATTTAGATGAGGAGCATGGTCACTCGGCCTGAGGGGTTCGGGTGCGTGTGTAGTGGCGGAACTAGGGGGGCCTTTCCCCCCCCCCCCCCCCCCCCCCCCCAAAAATGTTGGAACAAATCAAGTAACTCAAGGTGGCGAAGAGCAGAAACCTGCAGTTGGCCCAATTACTCGAAACTTTGCAAGCGGCAAATGGTATTAGACTTTGATCATCGATTCAAGTCCTTGCTACTACCATCTTATTCCATTTTGTAACATTAAAAGTTTTCAACTAATTCTCTTTTTCTATTGTTTTTCTTTCCGACTTTTGTTATAACTGGTGCAATGCTAATGCCCCTCGTGTAGTGACGCCCATTCCATGATTTTTTGTTTTTCCTTTTGTTTTCTGGTTGGGGGGTGTTTCTTCATGCATTTTTCTCTTTTGCTTCTTTTAACTTTTTTCAATCCCTCCATCATCACATATATTGTTGAAATGATTTATCAATCAATATAAATATTAACAAGTTAATAACAAGAGACAATAGAGGTTTTTTTATTAGTTCTTTTTACTTAGAAAATGTTAGCCAAAGAATTCTAACCTTGAGAAGCAATTGCAAAGGTATGAACCATAACATACAATTTGATAACAAGAGACAATAGTGGATATTAAGATGATTTTAATGAAGAATTGGTCTTATGTTAACCACATCAATCAACATTAAAATCAATAATTCCCACTTGTGTCTCTCAATTAACTTAGAGTCACAAAATATAGTCAACTACAACAACGATCACCATCCTCTTTTGAAGATTAATCAACAATATTAGGATTCCTCTCTAGGTTCTGCACTTCTTTGCTAAGGGAAGCTTGCATGTTCAATGCAAAGAATAATTTGATGAAACTACCTACATTCAAGAAAAGAAAAGAAATTTATTGATAATTACATTTGACATTTCACCTTCAATATAAGAATTAGGCATGACACTCATTAGCTTTTTACATATTGCTTTTACATTATTGTAACCAATATTCGTTGAACAACTAGCCAGTATACCTTGAGGGCTTCCAGCATAAGTTTCATTCAAGTCGCAGTATTCCATTGGTTTTTTTCTTAGCATCTGACAATATGACATTTGCTACAAATCCAAGCCTTTTTCCCCTTTGATGCCCCTTTTGAAATTACAACCTTTGGATCTTGTATTCTATTGTCTCTATCAAATAAGTTGTCATCTTTTTCATGAGTAAAGATGTCTTCATTGAGTTGAATATATTCCTAAGCCTTAATAGTACACCAACGAAGAATACAACTAATTAGAATTTCTTTCATATTTGCATATCTCATGACTGCAAACATGTGGTGGCATGAAAAACGTATTAATTCCAACTTTATCCAACAACAGTACATCATCTTACGAGCATCAATTCTTACCACCATCTACGAAGCATATTCGTGTCAACATCTTGCAACCAATACTAGATAGGTTCATTGGGACCATCAATTTCTATTTCTTAGCTTTTACAACGTATAATAACTCAAAGTTCATCTCCTTGCATAAGAGGTAGTAGCAGTTTCTCATATATATCTTTGCTGCATGTGACTTCACATTGGAAAGAACTCTCTTTGTAATAAGATATGTATGAATTGTTGTATAATCACTATGTCTATCTAGGTCCCTTTATTCTGCAATTACTTGTTTGTGCAATTGAATAAGTCTATACAACTTTTCTTTTGGGTCAATCTCTATCTTTATTGTTCAAGGTATGGACTCAACTCTTTATGTGCTCCTCATTCCTGAAAGATTGGACAAAATAAATATTAAGTAAAATTTTCAAAATATATATAACAAATTATATATGATTTGAATATTTATTTATATACCTCCATATCCACGTAGATATGCTTTTGCCCACTTTTCCCTATCATTGTGCAAATCTGTTATCCACGTTTTTGTTGTACATCATGATGGGACACAAGTTCTTGCCGACAAACTTCAAAATCTTTTATACTTTGATATTAGTCAATGCACTCAATAAAACTATTACAAATTTAGAGCCGCCATTTTTCCGCACAAATGCCACATACATAATCTATTTTGTGCTTCTAAAAATACCACTTTAATGGCACTAGTCATGGCTTTATCACCATCGCCTATAATTAATGTCTTTGGTTTTTGTCCATCGCCTGTTTCAACTAACTGTTCGAAAACCCACATAAAAGAAGACTTGTTCTCATGGACTACCAGCACATAATCAAAAGTCACTGTGATGTATATGGAGTCCGCTAGACCCTGTGCCAAGGCATAAAAATTGTCACATATACCCCTAATTGTCACTCGTCACCAAATTATAGCACATGAATCCCACTTTGTCAGGATGTTTTACCTAACAAATGGGCTCAAAAATGAACGATTTTGTGACTTGTTGGAAAGAAAATAGAGTCTAATATTGAGATATGTGAATATTTTCAGTAGAAAATGCATGGGAATTCCCTAAAGTGGTGAAAACTCTATTACAACAATGCTGGTTTTTATCCAATAAACTTGCTGAATTTGGCTCAAATTTAAATCGTATCAAATGAAGTCCAAACAAGGCGAGCCCAAGTTTTCATGATTCTGTAAGATGTCTACTTTTCCCCATATATTAAAATTTAGCATTAGTTTCCAATATTAGGAGAAATGACCCAAATATGTGAAGTGTGTATAAAATTTCAGTTTGAAGTAATCTATAATGTGGCCTTAATTGAGGAGGATACAACTGTTATAGTTGAGATTAATTAGCATCGGGTGATTCTACACATAGTAAGGAAGATTTTTCAAGTGGCATGACCCTCATTGGAGGAGTAAAGCCTTCTAGAAGCCTTCTAGAAGGAGAGGCAAGAATTCTGAAAAAATACAGCTCACCTTGGTTGTAATTATCTTAGTAATTTGATTTATTTTTCTAAAATAATTCGTAATCCCCATATTGATGCACTTGCCCACTATTGTAACAGCGAATCGCCCTCCCCATTTTGGGTATTTATAGACCTGATTTCCTCTATGTAAACTCAGCTTGAAGTTGAATTATGAATGGAATGGCATATGACCATTTTTCCTTACTAAAATCTTTACATCTTTATGCCTTAATTAAGAGTGGTAAGTAGAGTCTTTCCTTTAGGATTCATATTTGGTAGCTAAGAGCCTTTAAAAAAGGGATTTGGTGAGAAGTTTGAGTCTTTCCTTTAGAGTTCTTCTTGGGTGGCTATGAGCCTTTAGGAGAGGGACATGGTAGAAAGTGTTTTATCTATCTTTTGGGTCTTATCTTGGGTCAAAACTCACAATCTTATCAATTGATTAGATATACTCCAAAGGAAACATCCTTGGTGTGAGTATTTTCCTTGTTGTCTATAATCTCGGGAGCTTGAGGATCCCATCCTCATTACACTGTCTTTAGATTATAGTTATTGCCAATAAGCATTATAAGTGGCTTGTTATATGCATTACATTTATAGGTGCTGTCAAATGCTAGAACATGTCAACAGTTTTGTAATCTGTGTGTGATCTTTTTTCACACCAAATAAGTGTTCCAACATGCCCTTCTCACCCTTGATGTACCTCAAGACGTATGTAGGACCAACTTCTTTCTTTTCCTAGAAATATGCCAAAACAGCATCAGCATCATCGTCTTTAGCTTGCCTTTTTCTATACTTGTGGAGATGATTTTGATTTTTCATGTCATCTTTTAAGTATGGAAAGTTTTCAATACTTTAAGCTTGATTCACGAAAGACCGCAGTATATTATGAAGGGGAATTTCAGCATTATACATTTGTTCCATTTCCTTCTTTTCTTTCTCAAGAACTTTCTTGTGCGATCTAAAATATTTTTTAAAACAAAACATTTGTAACATCTTGTTTTAAGAATATGATATACAAAATGAGAAAAACAAGAACATTAAAAATCAATTGCAAAACTTATAACAAACCTAAAGTATTGCGTACGTAGTGGTTTTGCAAGAGGATGTGAATGTTTAGCCACAAATCTTATCACAATCCAATGATCTACATCTTTGATCCAATTGACTCAAATTTCAGCAGAACTATTAAATCTTGTTAACTCTTTTGTCTTCCTTTTCTTATCAAGGTTCTTAAGGTACCTTTCAAGATGTGTCTCATCTACAGAACATTTGATTACTCTAGAGGTTAGATGTCCATCTGTTCTATTCTTGCATGCCGCCTTTCTCCGAACTCCAAAAGCTTTCGATTTCGCATACATTCTATAAAACTCGTCACATAGATCCATGATTTGAATATCAATTTTTTCATTTGCTTATGATATAATCCCAAAAATCTGTGCCAAATAATGTCCATAAATTTTCATTATCCAAATTCTCGATTATTCTAACTTCACTATTCAATGAAGTAAGCTCTTGTTGTCTTCATCTGCAAATTCTACCTTGGAATAATGAATCTTAGAAACTGTTTCACTATTTTTGCCGTTTAACTCTTCAAAATCTAAACTAACTTCATTGTTACCGTCCATCATATATTACACGCCCCAAGAAAAAAAATAAATGATACTTAGGGTATTACATAAAAGTTTTGACAGCTAACCCTACAATTAATGCATGCAATTTAAAATCACATGAAAATTAACCGAAAAGTACCCATTAACTATAAGATTAGTTCGCGTACCAATTCTAGAAGCTTGAGAAGATGCGCCCTTAGTGATTTTATCAAAGATGTGCTAAGTAGGAGACAGCATTGAGTGATTTTATGTACAAGTTATTTAGTAATTGTTGATGGAAAGAAATTTATGGAATGGGTGTCTGATGGTTTTCTCATTTTTGAATTAAAAAAGCAAATTATCATAATTCAACATTAATAATAATGCAGAGGTATTCAATTAATAAAAATATTAAAAATTATGATAAGTGTAATCAATCTTTGAACTCACCTAATCAATCTTTCTTACATCATGATCGCCAAAGCTCATCATTGAAGAATCCATATTAGAAATTTAGAGGAGGTTAATTTTTATGTGAATGGTGTGTTTGGTAAAATTAGTTATTTTAGTAATGGTTAGCTATTTTACTAGCTGTTTTACTAGCTGTTAGCGATTTTACTAGTGATTAGCTGTGACCCACTTAGCTAGTTGTTAGAAATTAACTATTCAACTAGCGATTTAAAATAAATACGTTTTAGTAAATGTAGCCGTTGAAATAGCAAATTTATGTAAAATGAGTAAAAAATGCACAATAAATAAATGTTTTTGCTAAATGAAAAGAAGAATTGTGTAATTTGCAATTTAACCACTAGGTCAAGGTTTGTAAAAGTTACTTTCAGTAGCTTATGAAAAACACTATATAAACCTCTAACCACTACCTCGTCCACTACTTGAACACTTTCAAGTAGTAATCCTTAACATCTTGACCACTACAATCCATCAACCTCTACTTCAACCTTTATTACCGAACGTAGCCGAAATCGGTGGAGCATAGGTAGAGTAGTTCATGAATTTATGCAAGTGAGATACTAGGGTTTATAAGAGTGATTTAATAAGAAAAAAAAGTTACGATTAGAAATTAATTAAGACAAAAATCAAATACATGAATAAAATATCATTTTATAAACGGATTACAAATTTATCTTATGATGTGACAAATTTTGTTTCCAAAAACGAGTGGAGAATAAAAGGTTGAAGTTGGTAATTAACGTTCCCCCAAAAAAAGAAGGAAATAATGTTTCCAAAACCGTGCACAGCAAAATCCAACCCGGGTTCAGAAACAAGCACAGTTTGCCATGACCATGCTGTGGCTGCTGTGCTTACATTGAGGCAGCGTTCAATTTGATTAAACATTGCCGCCCCTAATAGATTAGACATTTGCCGTCGACGTCAGTGTCAGTCGACCCTATCGTCGGAACAGTGGCCACCACTGCCGGACAAATGAGAGAGATAAGGGGGCGTTCAAAACCAGCCGAGATGAGCAAGGGGCAAATGTCGTGGCCTGCACCAGCGGAAAGAGGGGAGACAGGGGAGGGAGACATCGCCTGCCTGTTCTAGCACTAGCAGCCCTCCTTGCAGATAAAAATGACGGATCGTCGCCGATAGTAAACACCCGAAGAAAGAGACCGGTATGGTATAAACTATAAAGCCTGTAATTTTGCCCTCGAAGCACATGCATTCCGATAAGAGAGGCCTCAGGTGGCTCGCCGATGACAATGGTTTCCGGTTGTCTCCTCCGGTGATCTTCTTTAATGGAGATAGAGTTTCAACGTCAAAATAGCTTTTTTTTTCAAAAATCTTTTAGTTTTTCTTTCTAATGAAATGAGCATTCAAGAGTAATCAAAACATACCTCCGTAAAATTAATTTTCTTCAATATTTAGTGACAGTATATAATTTTTATAGGTTATTTTTAATTATTTTTAAAAAAAGATAAAACGATTAGTTAACATCAACTTGGACAAATGTACACTCAACACGTTTCTAATTATGATGATTGTTGTATAATAAAACCACTATAACTACACTCTCCCTGTTTTTGGGTTCCTTAAATCTATTATTCTGTTTAACCTTACTGTTAGTTCTTATGCGAATATGCGATACCCTACAAGTCACCCACTTGGAACCCACATTCCCTTATTTTCGGGGTCTCTCATCCTATTTAGCATGTTCTGCCTTTGCCGCTGATATTGTCGATACTATTTTTATTTAACTTAATAAATTAAGTCAATAGGGTTCACGTAGCCGGTTGTCTATTGCCTCTATTTCCAGCAACCCTTAACTAACACAGTAATTTATTGTGTGTAATCGGGTGAACATCTCATTTTTTCACCTGAGCCCACAATTATAGTTATATTTTTCCTTTGTTTTTATTTGCATGATATTTTTTTTTTTGGGTTCATTTTGTCCACTTTTTTTTCACATTATTTACTTGAAAATTTGATATAATATGTTCGTCCTTTTCATCCTTTATTTTTTTACAAATTAAAAGAATTTACATTTGTTAAAAAAATTATTTCTTCCTTTTGTCTTATTTTTTATTTCATAGTTCACTACCCCTTAATTTTATAGCTTATTTTATCTTCTTTCTTCTTTCTCTTTTTCTTTTGTGTAAGCAAATGTGGAGAAGTCCAATGAGCAAATACTTATTATTTACTTCATTTATTTATTAATGGCACATCGTACATGCTCCCCCTCCCAAAAAAATATGCACACACTTTTAAAAAAAAAATACTTCCATTGAAATATTAAGGCATACACTTATATTTATATTATGGATCTATATTCATTATTTTTGTATTAAAATCCTAATTTTTAAGATAAATATTAATTAAAATTTTGTATATTTATTATCCGTATTTTTACTCAATAGAACCATACAAATTTATTATAAAAACAAACAAAAATAAGAAAAAAAAATTCACTACAAATTTTCATATGTATGGATACAACATTAGTGAAAAATACTGCATATACTAGTAAGCTATGTAATATATTTAATGTGCAATACAATGTTAGTAAGAAATATTTATATTATCTTTTATTATGACATAAGCGCATTCATATTATACATGTTTAGTTAGTATAATACAAATATAATTTAACTCACTAAAAATATGTCATAACTCACTAAATATAACTCATAACTCATGAAAAGGCGAATATATCATTCCTTAGAATCTGAGCAAAAAATTATATGTGCTAACTAAAATTATGTACTATATTGCTTGTTCACTCATTTTTTATTATGAATAATTGGTATTCCATGCTAAATCTTATTGGTCACAAAATACATTTTATAGCTCACTAAATATCTATCATAACTCACTAAATATATAATATATCTCACTAAAAAGAATAGTATAGATAGCCAGTAAATAATATTGTCAAGTTCTTGGGTGATTTTATAGCCCAATCATTTTTTACTATGACATAAGGGTGCTTGTATTATATTTTATGAGAATAATACAAATGTAGTGAACTCATTAAATATAGTCCAACTCACTAAATATATATCAAAGCTCACTAAATATATGTCATAACTCACTAAAAAAATATAGACAACTAGAATATAGTTTAGTGAGTTTGAGATGCACAATAATTTTTTTTAAGTACAATAGCACATTTTAATAAATTATATAGTATTTTTACTAAGTGAAACATGAGGTACATATATAAGATGCATTGGTTTTGATGTACCCGCTCACTAAAAATATGTATTAGCTCACTAAAATTGTGTCTCTGCTCATTAAAATATTATAGTAAGTTATACATTATTTTTAGTGAGCTGAAATACGATTATACAATTACTTCTGTACAACCAATTGTATGATATAACAACTTACTAAATACATATCATAACTCATTACAAAAATATAGACAATTAGGATATAGTTTAGTGAGTTTCAGATATACAATAATATTTTTTTTGTATAATAGCACATTTTAATAAGTTATATAGTATTTTTTCTTAGTGAAACTTGGGTACATAAGATACATTAATTTCGATCTGTCTGTTCACTAAAAGTATGTATTAGCTCACTAAAATTGTGTCTCAACTCATTAAAATATTTTAGTAAACTATACATTTATTTTAGTAAGCGAAAATGGGTACACAGTAGCTTATTTTAGTAAGTTATATGGTATTTTTAATGAACCAAAATCCAGTTGTACAATTGCATCTGTACAACCGGTTGTATGATATGACAACTGAACTAACACCATGCATTCATTTATTCCCAGTAATTTAGGTAGTATTCGATTGGAAGGAAAATAGTTTTCTCGAAAAATCATTTTCTGTAGAAAATGTTTTTCCAAGAAAAATTGATTTTCATGTCACATTTTCCGTTATTTGGTACAATATAAATCATTTTCCATGAAAAAGAAGAAAACGTCAACTGAATTATTTAAATGGCAAAAAATATTGACTGAATGATCGTAATTGAGATAAATATTGACCAAATGAAGAAATTTTGAGCTTAAAATTCATGTTTGAGTTTTTTTCAATACAGCCTCTTGGATAATCAAGTTTCGATATAAACGATTGAAATTATTTTAGTGACAAAAAATATTAATTGAATTGTTTAAGTAGCGAAAAATGTCGATTGAATTGTCGTAGCAGAGAAAAATGTTTACCAAATGAAGAAATGTCGTTCTCAAAATCTAGATTTGATCCTATTTTAATCATTTCTATCTGATGATCAAGTTTCGATCCAAACTATTGAAATTATTCTAATAGTGACAAATATTGACTGTGCTATTTAAGGAGCTAAAAATATCAATTGAATTGTCGTGGTGGAGAAAAAAGCTGACCAAATAAAAGAATATTAAGTGCAAAATCTGAATTTGAGCCTATTTTAATATTTTCTACCTGATGATCAGGTTTTGATCCAAACCGTTGAAATTGTTTAAGTGACGAGGCGACTGAATTGGTTTAGTAGCAAAAAATATCGATTAAATTATCGTGGTAGAAATAAATGTCGATCAAATAAAAGAAATTTGTACTGAAAATTTAGCTTTGAGTTTATTTTAATCTTTTTCATCGAATAGTCAAGTTTTGATCGAAATTGTTGAAATCCAATTTTGCAACTATATTCCAGCTGATCATATTATCAAAGAGTTGAAGGAAGAAAATCAACTTCTTATCTTCTCAAAACAGAATTCATTTTTCTCCATTGGGGGGAAATTAATTTCCTTGAAAAATAGTTTTCTATCTTTTATTGTACCAAACAACAAAAAACTGAAAAATCATTTTTTCGAAAAATCATTTTCCGTCCAACCAGATACTACCTTAGTTAAAACACTATCTAACATAACAATACACATTATTTAATGTAACAAAAGGCCTATGCCATTCTATATATGAACGTAAGAATCAATCGATTTGCTAAGCCTTCAGAATACATTTAAGATAGTAAAAGCATCACGATATCCTCAGGCATATGCATTCACATTGAGTAAATTCTTACCTACTAACAGGAAGGCGATAATGGTGGGCAACGGACCGGATATTCATTGAATTAAGTAGTCGATCCGTTTAAAATAGGACTAATAAAGGATCGGGGCAATAATGGACCGGGCTATTAATAGGTCAGCCCATTAAAGCATGTTAATGCACTACAACAGGCCGGCCCATTAGAGACCGAAAAATTTGGCCTCAAAAATAAAACAATTCGGTCTCAATTTAAGTTTAGAGACCGAACAGAGATCGAAATGGACCGGTCTCCAAAAGCTTGGTCGCAATTCAAAATTAGAGACCAAATTTCGTTCCTCGGTCCCCAGTTGAGACCGAAATTTGAGACCAAATTTATTTGGTCTCTAATAGAGTCTGACCCAACTTGGTCTCTGTTTGAGACCAAACTCCACCAGTCTCTAATAGAGACCAAAGCCTAGAGGTCTCTAATAGAGACCAAATATTTCGGTCTCTACTAGAGACCATATAGTTATTCTGATCTCTGATTGAGACCGGGGCTTGACCATGGCAATTTTTGAGACCCAAGTTTATTGAGACCGAGATATAATTTCAATCTCTAATTGAACCTTTTTTTAAAAAAAATAATTTCACTCTTATACGCCGCTCGAACATGCTGTTTTTTTGAATAATTTCTAGGCTACAATGCGACAAATTGCAAAAGCTCATGCGTGCCATTTACGCCAGAATGCAACTACCATTTCAAATTCCATGAATAAATTTTACTAATTCAATTCAACAGTTCCAAAATATATACAAAAATTGTATCAAACTATTAACAAATACATACAATCCACAGACAGATATGACAGCTAAATTATACATATTTGCAACCACTAATTCTAATATTGGCAGAGAACAAAACAAGACGACTTTCAACAACCTCCGTGAAGCCAAAGTTTGTCAATCTGCTCGAATCAGTAGTGAATGATGAGGCACCCGCTTGATCTCCACAAATCCTGAATAGTCCCCTATCTAGCGGCTGCTTCCATGACTCCCCATCCATCTGCATAAAAGCTTGTTTCCATGCTATGCCCCTAAGCTCAGATATTATTGCAGCTGTCTGAAACACGTAAATGATTTTTTTCGCAGAGTAAATTTACAACAATTGTGTTCTCAAACCAAATATGTAAAGAATCTATGTTGGGTAAGATTTCCCAAATGGTAAAAAGTGGCATGGCCGCCCCATATCTCGTGATAAGCATAGGCCAAGTTGTTCAGGTTGGATTTCATATCACACCAAAACACGGATGGAAGATAGTAAGTTCACACTTGCTCACAGCTCAAATGAACTTTGGAATGTGCCAGTATAAATACTGCAGTACTAAAAAAACCTGCCTATCTGGCTTTGATTTTGCTGAAAGGGAGTAGGCAAATGACAATCATAAGAAAAAAAGAATTTGTACTGCTTACCGGGGCAATATGCTTATAGCTGAAATTAGTTCCACCAACACGAAAGAGGCATGCCATCTATGCTGTAGACCGAAAATCTCGAGAAGACCATCATCAACATTGGCTTCAACAAAGCCTCTCTACAGAAGTGCGAAGCAACCAAATGTTTTACTTGGGATGAAAATCAATACCCAAAATTTAATTTTTACTCCGCAACTTAATTTGATCATGTCTGTCTATTGTTTCAACCTTCCCGAAACCAAGTGCCAGACATGAAACAGCGTGAAATGTCTTAGTAAACGAAAAGCATAACATGCTGCATAAAGGAAGAGCATAAAATGGTTCCATCTCACTCTGGGGTAGACTCGAGCTGGGGCTTGCTGATCCCACACTTTTGGTTACTGCTACATGTAGCGTAATTCATAACGTAGAAGGCACACAGAGAAAAGAGGTGAAGGAGAAAATATTATCTGTTCCAAGTACTCCTCATCCAATTTGCCCCATGGATGTCTTCCGCTTGCATAATTATAAAGATTCAAGGCCACAATTGATCTCACACTGTCGAAAATAAAGCCAACTCATATAAAACAAAATGGAACTCTGTAACAACCAGAGAGTTCCATGCATTCACTGAAGCTTAAATGCAGCCGACAGAAATGCAGAGAAGCAAAAAGTTTGACAAACATGAAAATGACCAAATGCAAATTCAAAAGGACCACGCAGGACTCTCCACTAAGATGCAAAATAGAACAATGCTCCTACTAGAACATAAGCACAACTGAACACAATTATGCACAAAAGCCGAAATTTCTGACAGAGATTCAGGGATAGGGAAGAAGGATTAACACATATTTACCTCAAACGAAAGGAAATAAGAAAGAATCAAAGAATATAAGGTTAGAATTGCTATAGCTGATAAGAAAGAGTCCAAATCGCTGTCGAAAGTTGATAAATTTCAAAAACTATGAATGTCAGAGAGAGGGAGTGGATATAAGCGCAGATCTACTTGAATCCAACACCAAAAACAAAAATAAAAGGGTTAAAGTCAGAACATTGACACCTTGCTTGAAAACGCCCAAATGCTTGAGTGAGAAAATGGAGCCTTTGGCCACTTGTAGATCTGGGCTTAGAGAAGCGAACAGATGAAAAGGGTAAGAAGAATGATGAAAAACGTCCATGCCCTTGCTGCTTATTTCCCTCTTCTTCTTCTGCCACCTTGTTCTCTTCTTCCCTTCGGTGCCCCCTCCTTAGATCGAGCCCCTAGCTCTCTATCTCGCTCTCTCTCTCTTCTTCCCTTCGGTTCAAACCCTAACCTTGTGTCTGCCTCTCTCTCTCGCTCTCGGCAACTAGATAGATTGAGAAACTTCTGGGCAGCTATTGAACCCGAGAAAAAGGGGGGGAACTTGAGACCGACTTATGAGACCGAAGTTTTGAGACCGAAAAAATTTGGTCTCCATTTGAGATGGGCTGTGAAATTTGGTCTCTAATTATGATATAATTTGGAGTCTAACGTATTTGGTCTCTAAGTCAGTCTCGTTTAGAGTCTGTAATGAATTTCGGTTTCTAAAACGGTCTCCATTAGATACCAATAATTTTGGTCTCTAATTTTGGTCTCCAAATAATTTTAGAGACCGATTATTTTTCGGTATCTAAATTTCGGTCTCTAATAGACCGGATTCCTGTAGTGACGGGTCGGATTGGGCGGGCCCATTAACGACCACTTAGTGACTCATTATTTTTTAACCTAATTAACACACTAATTTACATGATCCAATTAGTTAACCTTATTACCAACACTTTGTCCATAACAATAATTATTGTACACCGTTATGTGTAAGTTTGTTCCGTTTTTAAACGGGCCCACAGTCGGCCGCCCATGGGTCGACTTGACCCGACCCTTTTATTGTCTTGATTGTGCATTTTCTAATTTTGAAATTGGACTAGTTTAATTTAGTTGAAAAATTACAAATACACTAGTTGGAAAATTAACTAACTAAAAATACTCCTTAGGTGGTAATGGGTAGGTCATGAACGAGTCGGGTTCATTTGGTCCATAACTCAACTCAGCCCATTAACAAATGTGCTAGACCCAACCCAATTCGTCTAGTTAATAAATTGATCCAATTCGACTCAATTCAGTCCGCTGTCCACCACTAGAAAGAGAGGGTTGTAAGAAAAAGGTACGCCCTTGCGTTCAGCGTGCTTTAATAAGAAGGATGTACTTTTGGATGTTGGAATATAACAGTACTACGGTGGTGCCAAGTGGATTGCGTAGGAGCCATTTATGAGTAGAGTAAGGAAATTAGGATCAATCAAGAGTGCCGTGGTTTACGAGATTATCAGGATTTTGATGGCAAAATGATCGCCAACGTTTGAAGCCTTCCATAGTTTGTATTCCTTCCCATGATTATACATTGTCAAAGGGCAACATTATTGAATAGTTATTGGGAAATGTACTGCGGTCTAACGGAAAGAACCAGGGTTCCTATAATTTCGCTAGTCGCCAAACCCGATATCCTATCCTGATGTCAGCTCCGCCTGCCCTTCCTCATTATAATTGTTGTTATTTTGGTATTATTATTATGGTTATTATTAGCACGGGTAAGAATTTAAATTTGGATCAAATTTGAATTTGATGAACAGGGCAATGTTAAAATTTGAATAAAAAATTGATGTCTAGTATTCGTATTTTTCTGAGTCGGACAATTCACACAAGACTAAACTCGGGTCGGAACCGGGTTCGGATAATAGAAATATAAAAAATGGTGTATTCGAATTCAAAATTCGAATGAAAAATTCAAAACCGTACCCATTTTTTTCGGATCAGATAAATTTGAATATTCGAATCGGAAAATTTTTTATTAGCTATTATCATCATTGTCACCACCATCATAATCATCTCTTCCCGTAAAAGCAGTTTAGTATTTGAAACTTAGGAGAAGAGGTGCAGGTGTTTAGCTCTAATGTGTGTCTCGATCCTCTTGGGTGGAATGATTGACCTATAAGACTTTTACTTACAATATGAATTTGGAGTTGCTTCTCTTGAAGACTACCTCCCTTTTTTGAGAGTGATGATATATGTCTTATAGCAAAACACTTTAAGTGTCTTGTCTTCACTAAAATTAACATGTTAAATTATTTAAATTCACCAACTTTTCAATAATTAGATTTAATTATAAATTGTAAAACCCTGTTATTCCTTGGCTATATCGACAAGTGCAAAATGACACGTTAATCAGGTCAACCCTATTCGCGAAAGCATATCTACTTGTAATTTTTTGATTGTGGAAAAATATGGATAAGAATATGGATTTATGCTAACATCCTTATGCTATTTAATGATACCATTTTTTAAAAATCTAATACGTAATAATATATTTTTTTAACTCAAGCTAGACACTTAAGAAGTGTCTCGTATATCATTTTGCCCTTTTGTAATAGAAACAAATTAGATCCTAGTAATAGCATAGAGAAAACATAGAAAACATTCATATAATACTATGAAATATTACTGAGACTCATTATTACTTTTATCTACCATAAGGGCATTCTCAATAAAGTTTCCTATTTTCATTCTCATTTATGTCACATCATCAAATCTAATAGTGAAAAATTTAAAGTATAATTGGCATTATACACACAACGTGTCAACATGCAATATGTGGTTAGTTCGAACTTGAGGACACTTTAAGGTGCCTACACAACTATGAAAATAAAGGAAATCATTACCATAGCTAAACTCATATAATAAGGAGCAAATGCCACCTTAGGTTATTAAAGTCATAGAACAGTTACCTATCAAAAGTTTAACATAGGTTATTAAAGTCATAGAACGATACACAAGGTCATCGTGATTCGATCGAGGGTAAAACACAAGCTCCTAAATATGAGTTTTACTCAGGCTCTGCTCTCAGCTCAGAGCTCAATTTAAACCTGTAAAGCACACGCTCGAGCTCGGGCTCCAAGGCACATTAGTAAGCTCGTTGAGCCTGTAAAGCATATGCTCAAAATCAGGCTCCGATTAGTATCTCGCAGCTCACTCAGATTCGGCTTGATATTCTTTTTTTAAAAATTTTCCAGACTCAATGCGCCCATCAACATAGAATTCTAAATTGTTATCTTCAATTCAACAAACAAGAGTGAGAATACAAATTTGTTGATCCTAACGAAAATTTCAAGCTCTTCACATGATCACTTCAGAAAAATGAAACAATTGAGCTAAACCAAGTCTATCCTTGCCTTGCTGAGCTCGGTTCAGTTCAAACCCAAGCCAAGATTTAACCGATCTAAACCTGAAGGCTCGAGACAAGCTTTGACCAATCAAAACCTGAGGGCTCGAGTTTTGACCAAGCCAAAGCTTAGGGCTTAGTGAGCTGATTCAATTTGAGCCCTAGTCCACGGAAATGGGCCAAACAAAAAACCTTCAAATGAAAACTCACATTTCATGGCCACGCAATTATATCCAAATGTTAATAGATTAGGTCAACAGCTAAACCTGCCAGTAACAAAAAGCTGTTACATATGAACTTAAACTGCAACGCTCAAGGCAGCCACAAACCATGAGTTTGTTCACCTCCGCAAACTAAACACTATGTACCAAACATTGATTCGTGCATATCCTCTCTCTCTCTCTCTCTCTCTCTCTCTCTCTCTCACTGGTTGACACCTGACAGTCACACAAAGGTGCACATGAAATTACTGATGCGGCTTTCCACTTCAGTGCTTCAGATGCAGCGCTCAATATCCTGTCAATTCCTTCCCTGCGAACAATGTAAGACAATAAGGACGAAGTAAAATAACACTGAACAAATTAGTTAGCAATTTTATTCGAATACTAATTAATCATATAATGATCTAAATATGATGATAGAGCAGCAAAAGTTCGTTGACATTGACAGTTGCATTACGTTTTCAACAAATCATGTGAAAGCCTTTTAAAGAGGTGCTTAGGAACGATATAAAAGCATCACGGAAAGATAGCTCAACCTTTGTTAATGACATTGCCAAACGATCAGCAATTGTAATAACCTTCTACACCCCCCCCCCCCCAAACAAAACCAAAAAAAAGAAAGAAATCGAAATAGCGAAGTAATCCATGCAAAGATAAGACAAGGTAAAATCACGTCCATAACCGTGACTATTACATAAACTGAAACCAGTCATTTTAACATATTACTGGTCCCTTGAACCACGTCCATAACCGTAATTATTATATAAACGGAAACCAGCGATTTTAACATTTTACTGGTACCTCAAACCACATCACTTGTGCTCACCATTCACTCATTGGAGTGTGGAGTGCCTGATCATTACAAAGAACAAGGTTGAAAGGTAAAACCAAACTGAGGATGTGACAGCAGAGGGCAAGAGAATTACAGCATTCAACAGTTTAAAGGATAGTCACCACACACACACAGCCTCCTGCACTGTTTTCTCAACATTTCTAAAACCAACATTCCAGCTGTCGGGAAGAGCAATAGCTTACTTTATGTGCCTGTCTTAATCAGCATCCTCAAATCATGGCCATATAGACCTTAAGTTTGGATAATCTAACTCCAAACTTACGGATAAAAAACTCAGTTCATTCCAAGGCAACACTAGTTGCAATCTTCAGGTTTTAAGCGGTGGAAGAAACAGCATTTGATATTTGCTCTCTGTTTCTGATTGCATTGTCAAAATTGATCAACATTTTTGCCTTCCTCTCTTCAAATCCGTGGAATCCAGAACTTAGAGCAAAAGAGTTGCCACGGAGAGTGTGATGGTGCAATGGCCAGAAGGAAAGAAAAGAGGGCTGATTCATTGAGCTACTGCAATTATGCGTCTTCAAAAATTCATGTTCCAGGAAGCATGCTGTGTTTGCAGCCTTCAACTTTAAGAACTCATTCCATTATGGATTATAAGCTACTTTTTAGTATCTACCATGCTAACCAACAATCTCTCACTAGTATACAGATACTTGGCCTCAAAATGACTGCATAAGGGGGTAAAATAATACAGCATAATCAAATGCATCCCTTAGAGTATCGTCTACCTCTTGTGCTTCACGAGTTTAAGACATAATCAGCAATAGACACTTGATCAAGTCAAGGACTAACGAGCTTGCCTAACGAGAGCATCAACACTCACTTGCTTTCGCACTTCAATGTAATATTAGTCACCACAATAACCCTGCATCAGCAACTGTAAAAATAACCTAAATGAATGCAAGAAAATTCCACAAATCCACCTTCACAGTCATTCACGAGTGATTTGCTCTCCCAAGAATGCTTTATCCTGTCTTCCTTTAGCCAAAAGTTCAAAACAATACTTGGTTATTTTTTAAACTTCCAATATGTTTTCCTGGTCACTGATGCTATATACAGTGCCTTTTGGGCAGCTTAATCTATTTCATCGCACTACAAAGAAAGCCAATGGCTATATTCTGTTCTTCTTTGGCCAGAGATATTTTGACCTGGTAAATTTTTTCTTTTTTTTTTTTCGATGGATAAATTTATGCATACATACCTCCTAAGGAGAATCGAACCCTGATCTTCCTTTTAGAAGTCATTCATACCTAAAGGGACAAGAAAGTAAAATAGAGCCGGTAGTAGAGCCAAAGACTTAAATGTGCGAGCCTCCCAGATGTGCCCAAAAACTTTTAAGTAGTGAAATATTTATTAGAATACAAATGAAATCAGCAAACCCATGCACCACTTATGGACACATCTGGTATAGCCACTTGAGATTTCAGCAAAACTAAATCACAGAAAAGACGTCCACCTAGAACTATCCAACCGAAATTTGAAACATGCATGACAGTGCGAACCCAGCGACTTTTCAGCTTGGATTATGGTGGACCAAGGCAAAATGCCTCACAGAATTGTCTTCTTTTCCTTGTAGATTACTAGGCAATAGGTTGTTCTTAATTTAGGATCCAATGGAGATAACTTCAACACAATGTGAGGATAAAGCTACTACATTTGATCGTCCAACACTCAGCCTGAGCAAGGCTACGAGGTAGCATTTGGATTCGGATTTGTGAACTCTGTTGTACAGCCTCTCTGCAGCCTTGCAGGGAAGAGCTGGAGCATTTTTATCTACTTTACTCCATGAGCTCTACAGTCGCCATTTATTTCTTAAATAATGAAGACCACCTCTAGTGGATGTATCCAAAAGTGAGATTCTACTAATATAGCAGTCTAAGGTCTCCAGATTGAGGAATATTGTGCCATTCATCTTTCACCAGCAAAAGAAAAAGTCTTAGACAGTAAAGAGGATGGAAACTAGAGGAAACCAAGTCTTACTTGATTCAACCCAGTATGTCCTGTGGGCTCATAGCTTCCACGCTCCATTGAGAATGTCTTGCCATGCTCATCTGGTATCTGTGCAGACCTTTGATTTTGACCATCAGGTCCATATCCTTGCCCATATCCCGCTCCTGCTCCATGGTTATAACTCCCGCCAGACCCAGGTCCATCTTGTACAGCCCCACCTTGATCAAGGGTCCCCACCACAGTCTGCCGATAAGCTCCTGCAGCTGGAGGAGGATAGTTGTAGTTCCTATTAGCCCCAGCTGGTCCCATTTGTCCTTGGGGTGCATAGCCCCTGTGGTCTCTTGGGTGGCTGCCCATCTGTCCTTGGGAATCGTTGTACTCATTGTTTTGATTTCCAGTATGTGAAGGCATGTGATTGTTTCCACCACCCTGATAAGCATCCCTTCCTCCACCAGGATAACATGTACCACCGGGCATGGGGTTTCCCCTCTCACCTTGTCCAGGTGGACCATAGCTCTGTTGTGCTGGAATTCTTTGCTGCATTGGATAACCCTGCTGTGGTGGATAAACTTGCTGTAGTGGAAAACCTTGCTGTAGTGGAAAACCTTGTTGTGGTTGAAAACCTTGGTGGCCATGTTGTGGAGGAAAACGTTGCTGTCCTTGCTGCGGTGGAAAACCTTGCTGGCCTCGCTGTGGTGGAAAACTTTGCTGTTGTGGAAAACCTTGCTGGCCTTGCTGTGGTGGGAAACATTGCTGGCCATGCTGTGGTGGAAAACCTTGCTGCCCTTGCTGTGGTGGAAAACTTTGCTGTTGTGGAAAACCTTGCGGCCCTTGCTGTGGTGTAAAACTTTGCTGTTGTGGAAAACCTTGCTGTTGTGGCACACCTTGCTGTGGCATGTAGCCTCTTACAGCTCCTTCATGCTGATTATAAGCAGGGCTCCCTTGTTGATTTGGCATTGGGCCCCTCATCCTCTGATCATTCTGTCTACCACCTCTCCTCACTCTCCCATACTGAACTGGAGGAGGTCTAGGTATAATAGTTCCATTAATGTACTTGTCTCCTGCCCATTAAAGCATGCAGGAGTTACAATGAAATAACATAAAGAAAATAGCAAAAACCATTAAAAAAATTTAAATAGCAATCTTAACAATTAACATAACAATATAGTGGGCAAGGAAATTAATCAAGCTATTTTGGCTTTTTTTAAGCAAAAGTGCAATGCTTAAAATCAGAACAAAACCGAGATGACCAAGGTTCCTAAAGTTGCTAACCCTGCTTGATTACAGACCAATTGCCCGCTGTAATACACTTTACAAATGTATATCCAAAATGATTTGTCAGATGAGAGGTACTCTTCCAGCATTGGTGCAGGACAACCATGCTTTCATTGAGGGCAGATATATTGCTCATAATGATATGCTTTGGCAAGATTTGATCGAAGTTTACAAAAGAAAGCATATACCCCCGGGTTTTTGCTCAAGATTAATGAAGAAACGCTTATGACACATATCCTGGGATTTTATTAATGTTTCACTGAACAGTTCAGATTCCCTCTTAAATTTTGCAAATGGATTTTGAATCTTATCTATAATTGCGGCTTCACTTTGTCAGCCAATGGCAAAACTTATGGGCATTTTGACAGCAAGAAATTATTGAGGCGGGGAGACCCTATTTTTTCACTTATTTTTGTGATAGTTATGGAGTACTTGACTAGAACACCAGCTCACAAGGGTCAACGTATTCAATTCAGAGTCCACCCTTTAATTCATATAAATCCCTTTGGCTCCTCTACTTATGCTGCTCTTAGCTTTAAAAAGTGCAAGATGCCCCAAGGCGCACTGTTTAAAAAAAAATTATTTGGAGAATGTATTGTGCTCAAATATGTTACATACTTGCATCAACACAATGAGTAGATAGCACTACACCTGATACAGAGTTTAAAATGGTTGCAAAACTATATAGAATACAATAAACACTATCATGATTCACCTAAATAAATAATCAAAATGCCAAAAAATTAAAAAAATGAAAATTGTCTATATAGACAGGTATGCTCATAATGTACAATAAAACATCCCCCATAGTGCTCTCCAAAGTGACCCAAAAAGTTACTACCCAGTGATCTTTGAGTTATTACAAAACCGCAGAGGGGGGAGGGGGAGAAGAGTAAGGGGCAGCCCACCCACTTTTCGAAGGCCTAGAACCGTACAAGGTTCTAAGCGTCTTAGCACAGCACTTGCCAGAGCAGATCACTAATGACAGGTAAAGATCGGCCGCCGGAAATGCTTCAGAATGGAAGGTTGACATGGTCTGTCTCCATTAAGTCACGATACAAGCCTCAATCACAGAGAAAAAATTCACAGGTTTTGAAAATTAGGGAGAGAAGAGTAAGCAATTTAATGCAATTGGATGGGGCTTCTGCTCAAAATTGAATTGTGTGGGTTCAGTAAGAGTCAATTAGAAAAAATTGTGAGCATTCATAGTGGATGCTCTCTTCTCTCCCTCCCTCGTGACCGTGAATGCTCTCTTCTCTCCCTCCCTCGTGACCGATTTCCCTGAGGTGCAGATCGGCTCACCCTGCACCTGGCCTAAGGCGCACATGAGGCGCAAGCCTCAGCTCACTTAAAGCATTCGACTCGCCACCACCCACTGTGAGGCGCCATGGTACTCACCTCACGCAGGCACGCTATTCTAATCTACGGCTTTGCTCATGACTTAATGATTGTTTGCAAGGGACATATACCTGCTGTGAACATTGTGATGGAAGGTTTGACCCACTTCCCCAATGTGAGTGGCTTAGAGCATAACCAACAGAAGCCACAAGCTTACGTCGCTGGGTTTCAGATGGCACAAAAGAGCAAATTTTGGCCATTACTGGATTTAGTCAGGGAGATTTCCCTGTTCAACACCAAAGTTACCACTAAAACCCGCAAAAGAGACTGCAGCTGAATGTGCTACACTAGTTGAGAAAATTGGCAAGAGAATAAAATGTTTGTCAACGACAACGCATCTCTCATATCCAGGTTATGCATGCAACTTGTGAATTCAGTCCTATTCTCACTACATAGTGTGTGTGTGTGTGTGTGTATATATATATATATATATATATATATATATATATATATATATATATCTACTATATATATATATATATATATATATATATATATATATATATATATATATATATATATTGGACTCTTCTATTTGTTCTTCCTAAAGCTGTCATTCAAAGTTAGGGGTTTGCAGAAATTTCCTTTGTGTACAATCCTCTTAACATAAGAAGGTGACAGTGACTAATTGCTTAGGAGAAGGTACTTTTGCCAAAGAAAGTAGATGGCTTGGGATTAAAACTGTTGTTTATGGAATGCAGCTACCGTTGCCAAGCATCTTTGGCTCAGTGCAGGTGATAAAGAGTGTATGGGTCAGATGGATTCATTGATCTACCTCAAAGGCAAAGACTATAGCACAACCTGCTCAGCTTTCCTCCTGGTGTTAGAGGTAATTGCTAAAGCTTAGAGACAGATTTGTAAATGGTTTTACAGGTGGAAGTTCGCTACTTTATAAAGAATAGTATGCATTCCGTCTCCAGTGGGTCATATGTGGCCGCAAGGCTCATTCATGAAGTGTCATGACACTGACAATATATGGAATAAATTCAGTGTCCCCAAACACTCATTCTGTCTTTGCCTAAACGCTTGACCGCTTCAGTTTCCCTTCAGAGGTTGTCATAAGGTTAACCTTTGCCAAGTTTGGCAATATAAATCTTATCAGTATTACCAGATAAAACACAATAATGACCCATAAATGACAAACACAAAATGATCACATGGAATCCACAATGCGGAAAGGCTCTATGCCTCTATACTAATTCATTTGTTGCGGCAAAAGGCAAAGCAATACTTTCGGCCCATAAAAATTGCTTTATACACAAATAACATATTTGCTCCTACCTCCGTACTCCTTGTTGACTGGATCTATGTATGAATCCGGTAAAACAAACAAAACACCAGGCATGCCTGCAAAACAGAATACCATTTAGGTAAGTGTATCCAATTATTGCACATGTACTCAAAGTCATTACTTTGGGACAATATTTACCCTCAAACTTCTGTGCTGTTTCTTCATCAATCTCAGCTTGAAAACCAGTATATGTCGTGGTGCTGCATGCATACATTTTCTTCTTTGCCTCTTCAACACTGCCGTCATTGAAAAAAATAATAACAGTTATCCAGCTATATAACCAAAAATAGGAAACTCCAGAGCGTGAGAGATTTGGCAAGCACAGAAGAGCCGACACGAAAAATAGGATTCAAAATTTATTGAAGTGTATAACCCTAGTAAGCTCACATGAACAGCTGGTCAAATTTATAGAATAAGTGGCCATCATCATATACAAGCTAGCAATGTCAGCCAGGACTTGTTGCTGACCCTACACAGATGTTTGACGCCTTTTATTCATAAAAGATGATGGAGCACATTAACTGTGTATTAGTCAAACACCTTATTTTATAGGTCAAAACAGGACAGGTCGCTAATCATGTTCGAAAAGGCACTATGATGATGGTAACGTTATTCCACATTCAGTGGGAATACATGAAATATCTATATTTCTGGTTGTCAAAGACATGGCTGGCTACATATAGATCTTCCAAGACATAATTGGATTGATTCAAACACGTCTTTTTGCAGATACTCCATATTGACCACATCATCCACAGGCAATAGGTGAAAAATCAAGACCTGTTGTCGTGAATGAGGACGAAAGTAAATACTTAGCCACACCATATTTTGCTTTGCACCATGGAAAACATATCTTGACTCCGCATAATTCATTTGCTTTTTGTTATAATTAAGGAAACGACTTAAATGAAGTATACATACACAAAGAAGAAAGGATTTACACATGTTTTTATCAACCTAAAGAAAGCCTATAACAAAATGAGTTGAGAAGGTTTGTCAAGATGCTTGGAGATGAATAAGTTTCCTACCACATATAGTTGACTTATTAAAGATATACATGAAATTGGGAAGGCAACAGTTAATTGATGTTCAGTTGCACCAAGATCTAAGCACAGATCTATTTGTGTATTTATAGATGAGCTCACTAATGTGACTTAAGACATTGTGCCAATTATGCATGCTACCCGTTCATGGTATACAGTTACGATCGCTGATTGCCAAGACTAGAGACTAGTGGAGTTATGGACGGAAAGTCTAGTGGAGAGGGACCTTACATCGAGGAGGTCAAAATATGAGGTCTTGAGGCACAAATTTAACAAAGTGATTGATAAGACAGAAGGGGAAGCCAAAATCAGCGATCCTAGAGTCCCAACAACAGAAAAAGCTAAGAGATTTGGCTGATTGATCACACAAGGAGGCGGAAAGTGGTGATGACTTATCACTTTATAAGGCTAGGGGAGTGGAAATGGAAGAATGCTTTCGGAGCTTTGTGCGATAAGGAGGTCCAAGTCAAAATGAAAAAAAAAAAGTTTATTGTATCGAACTAGGTTTGTTGTACATTGTGGAGTGCTCGTCGATCAAGAAGGTACAATTGCAAAAGTAATGATGAGGTGAGACAAATGATGGGGGAGCAATTATTTGGGATCAGATAAAGAATGAAGTAATTAGAGATAAGACCAAGGGGTCCCTAAAGAAGATGCAATGGGGAAAGCAAGGATTTTATGGATCTAACATGACAAGTAGTTTTTTTTGGCCCCCATATGTCCAGGTAAGAAGATGCACAAGACTTCAAGAGAGGAAGACCTAAGCAGAGTTAGAATGACATTATTTGACTATATTTGACACAAACATGACCTTTGATAGGAGAAGTAGGTGGCAGTCTAGGATTAGGGTAACGGATCCCTTATAAGCATCCGTCAACCCTTTCTTAGAACTTAAGTATTTTTTATAAGAAAAAGGTAATATATTCACAAAAGTAGAGACACATGGAAGGATGCTAACAAAGCATCCTACAAAAGATAAATACAACCCAAGAATAAACTATCCATAAAATCAATAACTTCAAACAAGGAGGAACAAAACGCTTCCTATTTCCAACGCAATTAGAGTCTTAAGCCACTTATCCTTTAACCACTCTAAGGAGATTTCATCCCTATTAAAAGCCTTATATCTTTGTCCATCCACAATAACCAAAAAGATAGTATGATGAATGGCTGGGAAGAATTTATATCCCAAAAACAAAACCTTCACACATCGATAACTAATGTCTCACAAAGCTTGGCATAACCAATGTAGGCCCAAGCAACTGAAGGCTAAATCCCAAAGGTTTCTAGCAATCTGGTAATGGAGAAGTAAATGATCTATAGTTTCCAAACCATCTTTGCACATAAAGCATATGTTGACCAAGATCTTACCCCTCTTTTGTAAATTATCCAAGTTAAGATCTTGCCTTGATAAGCTTCCCACTCATCCAAAAAAAAAAAAAAAGGACACTTTCAAAGGAGCTCGAGAATTCCAAACAATATTTCATGGAAAACCAAAATTTGAAAATGCTGATGATGCATTGATAAGATGGGAAAAAGGTGAAGGAAACAAGATTTGACAATGGATTTCCGATGGAGGTAAGGGTCCACCTAACCATGTCAAGGGAGGAAATCCTTGCAGAAGCCCTATCAAACGTGGTGAAGAAAATGGGTGACACTATCATCCTCTAGGAAAGCTGGAGCAACAAAAACGGTGGACAAAACAACCGAAGAAGGAGAATGCTCCAAAATAATCAGAGACATAAGCATCACACGAGCATCCCTGTCGCCTGCAAAACCAAAGAAAGAAGGAAAAGAATTCCTCAAGCAAACACCACCACACAACCTACCATGCCAAAAGAAGATGGAGGACCCATCACCAACTTCATAAATGATATGAGACAAGAAACGATCCCATCCTCTGGCAATAAATTTCCAAAAACCAACTCCATAAGTGCCATTATGCTTACTTGGGATCCAATTCAGACCCTTAACCTCATATTTTGCATTGATCACGGCCTTCCAATGCTTGTCTTTCTTATTCATAAAGTCCCACAACTATTTACCAAGAAGGACCTTATTCTTAGAACTTAGGTTTTCAGCATTTACTAATCTCTATTTAGCGCTTAATATGTGCTTAAGTACTGTGTATGCTTGCTTAATTCTTATTACCCTTCATCTGTTCATTGAAGTGTGGCACTACCAGTTGAATTGGTTTTGCCACCCCAATTGACGTCTTTTCCGTAGCTATGTGCTTGTAGTGCCATATTTAATACTCTGTATCATTACTAACCTTGTATGCCTTCTGCCCTTTTTTGACATCTCACCTTTATTCTAGCTCCCTTGCTAGTTTACCAAAAAAATGTTTTAGCCCCTTCAAACCTAGTTCCAAAAATATTTTTGTAGGTCTCTGATCTCCCTCCTTACTTATTGGGACAAGGTTCCTTACATATTAATGACCCCAGATCTCCTCAAATATTGCTTTGACAGGATCCACCCTGGGAGTGTTATTATCGTAGCTGTATGTATAAAAAGTCTTTCCAATTCTCAGATGCCATGCATCCTCATCAGCAACCCAGCTTTTCCCTGTCTATTATTAGTGTTGCTAACATATCTTCATGGAAATGGAGACATGCGAAATGAAGTCAATGGCTATTACCTCCTTACATTGACCAAATCCTCACTGCAGCTTCCCAATTTGATCGTAAGTTTAAGTTACCATCTCCACCTTTCTATGCTTAATAAAAACGCATTTTGCATCAATCTTCTAATTTCCTCATTCATCACATTTGAAAACTGACATGTCAGCACAACCTTGTGCTAACTTTTCGTCAGATTTCAATTCCAACAAATGATTTAAAACGAATTCCAACTTTCAATCCACAACATCCCAAAATTTCCAATTCAAAATACAAAATCATATCACAAAGGACAAGAAACCAAGCATTTCGTAATCCTACTCCGAATAGCGATAGAAAATTACCTGCCAACGACTTTGGCTAAAGTCTGAACATAAGTCTCGACCATTTCTTCAGCAGGAGGGCGCTGCTGAGGATCGTTAGGGAAATCCATGACAATAAGCCAGTGCTTGTAATCGCAACCCTCAAACAGAATCGTATCGGGATCGATCTTGTCGCCATCGTTGAGGGGTCTGGAAGAGAGGGGAGAGAAAGGGGTTGAGTGGAGACCACGGCGAGTGGTAGGTACTTGAGGTGAAGATGAAAGCAAGTTGCACAGAAGAGAAGAGAGAGAATAGGTGGAGGCAGTGGGAGTGAACCTTCGGTAGAAGCTGTAATGGTGGAAGAGACTGGATGAGAGAGAAAGAGCTCGACGAGACGCCATGGAAGATGAAGGGAGTGAGTGAGAGAGAGAGAAGGGGCGGGGGGCGAGGGGAAGGCACCACCAGTACTGATTGCAGCTGGGGTTTTGCTAGCGGTTAGAAATAAACGGCGGCGCAGAGGAAGACTACATTTCTGCCATTGTACTTTATGATTTATTTATTTAGGTTGTTTAATTTATTTTATTTAGTTCATGTCTCAAACACTTAATTATCAATTTTTTTTTTTTTAAGTAACACGTAACTATTTTTGGATTCTTAGAAGCAAATAATCGAACCTGGGAAGGCGTAGGATAACAATATACCAATCCTTTGTATTAGTGTCAATAGATTTAACTTCTAAAAGAGTTATTTTCTATACAATTTTATCATATCTGGACATTATAACTCACCACGAAGCTTATACATTCGTTATTTTTTAGCATACATAATGTGGGGGCTCTAAATAACTAATCGCTTTCCTTTTGCATTCATGTAAGCATCTTAAACTATTGAAAAATTTAAACAAGCGATAATAAAATGGTAATTAAGTTACTTACATATGTATAAAAAGAAAATGAATCAGTTATCTATAACTATAGGTGAGAAACGGGCCGAGTTAGGCTAGCCTGCCCAGTTAAATGTGGTTTGATGGGTTGTAAATTCACTGAACTGCACCACATCGTTAACAAAAAAGCACGGGTCAGGCAGTGGAGCGAGGCGGGGGTAGGTCACAGGTTGAATAGATCAATCGTTTAGTTACTTTTAACATCATTATAATATGTATCACCTGAAAACCACTTCACACCACAAAAAATGGGATGAGATGGCCCATCCCCTTACCCGTTGACCGCGTGGCTAGGTTTGGTTTGACATAGGGCAAGTACAGGTGGTTACCGGTCGAACAGGCTCTTCCAACAACAACAACAACAACACCTCCCAGTGTGGATCCCGCTTTCGCGAGGTCCAGGGAGATCCAGTTGTAGGCAACCTTACCTCTGTCGGTATTCCTACCCATAGAGAGGTTGATTCCAAGAGACCCACGAAAAGGTTTTGTGAAAAAGTTTTAAAGAGAAAAGCACTTGCCAAGCATTTAAAGAGAGAAATCAGTGCCAAAGAAGCTCAAGCTAAAAGAAGCTAAAAGAAAGCTGAAAGAATGTACCTCAACCATCCACGTTAGGCAGCTATCGTCACTCTCAGAAAAAAAGCACAACCTGCATACGACAGAAAGAGAGAACAGGCTCTCCCAACTCTATACAAATGTAAATGAATTCAAAAATAATCATCATGTAAGTTTTTTGGCTAGTAACAAAGTCCAAAACTTGGTGTTGATGTTGAAAATAACTACCCTAAAAGGTGACATGTTAGGTCCCAGAAAAAATATTAATATATTATATCTAATATCTCCAAATGTTTGATTATTATTGGTATTATTGGTATCCAAAAATTCTTTTCTGGACTATAACTAGGGGTGAGCAAAGAAAACCGAAACTAAAAAAACGAACCGAAAAACCGAAAAATCAAACTGAAAAATCGATTAACCAATTTGATTTTTCTAAAAAATTCGGTTTGGTTAACCGAACCGAAAAATTTTTGAGGTTTCGGTTTCGATTTCGGCTCGGCCATTTGGGATTCGGTTAACCGGGCGGTTAATCGAAACCAAGACTTATAGTTTTATTTTAAAAAAACTAAATTTCATATTGATCAAGGGTAGATTTTATAATTATTAAAGATAAGACTAAACATACAATAATGTGTAAATTAACATTTGGTGTTTTAAATAGTTAAATTTATTAAAAGAAGGAGTGAAAATTGAAAATTAACAATTTAAAACGGTTAACCGGTAACCAAACCGAAAATCCGGTTAATCGAATTTCTCAGTTCGGTTACGGTTCACATTTTTGCAAACTGAAAAATTTGGTTATCCAAAAGCTTTGGTTCGGTTTTCGGTTCACAATTTTTGCGAACCGACTTTTCGGTTAACTGAATTTTCGGTTATCCGGTTTTGATCACCCCTAACTATAACAATAGCTCGTTTCATATTTTGGTATTTAAGTGACCATATTTATCTAATGGTTTTGGGATTTAAATAATCCATACCTTGGCCGGTCTATTGTAAATAATTTCTACTTCTGAAAATACACAGGCAGAGGCTATAGTTTCAACAAATTTAATTCTAGTATGCCACTACTAAGTTTCGACCATTTGGACTTGGTCGTGGAGTGCCGTCGTAGTGGTGCAATCCTAGGTGGTCGTGCAAATAATAAATTTTTTTTAACATGTCAACATTATTTTGAGATGAGAATTTTAAAAAAATTTCAATTTTACAATATTTAAATGTATATTCAATTTATGCAATATGGATATATAGATAGTCATTATTTTAAATTTTAGTATTGAATATTTAACAACATCAAATTCACATTCTGATATTTATCTTTATTTTGAAACATTCCTTTCAATTTTTTGCAATATTCACTCTTTATAAAATAATTTTTTCTTGCATTGATGACTACTTGAAGTAAAATCATATTTAATTTTTTAACCTATTCACTTTTTCCAAATCTTTTTATATATTGAATATGACAAGTTTTTATTTAAAATTATTACTCATTAGCAAAAAAAAAGAAAAATAAATAAAAAGACATCCACCGCCCTCAACCCACACCACCACCACCACCACCACCACATCCTTACCATTAGCGTCGCCATCGTCGAGCACCTTCAAGGTCTCATGCTGCCGGTGACGGCATGCCCAAATTCTACTCTTTGTGGCAACTATGTTGGTCATCTCGACTATGTGCAAGGATAATGGTGAAGATGGCTTGTGGGTGGATTCTGTTGCGAGGTGAAAAGAGCAAAAACGAGATTTGGGCTTCACGCAGCGATCTCACCGGTAGTGAATCGAGAGGGGGCAGCAACATCGATGTCGGTGGGAGGTTAATCGACAAGTCAAGGTGGCGAGAATGGTAAAGGTGGTCGTCAGGGTTTGGCAAGAGAGAGATAAGGGGGCGACAATGTCGTTGAGCTTCTGGGGCCATTCTTTTAAAAATCAATTGGCTTTATATATATATATGTGTGTGTGTGTGTGTGTGTGTGTGTGTGTGTGTGTACGTGTGTGTGTGTGTGTGTGTGTGTGTGTGTGTGTGTGCGCGTGCGCGTATATATATATATATATATATATATATATATATATATATATATATATATATATATATATATATATATATATATATATATATATATATATACACACACGCACACATATATATATATTACAATAAAAAATGAATTGGATACACACACGCACATACACACAGACATCCATACATACATACATACATACATATTGATGTATTCTCTCAAGGTCAAACTCACAATCAATCAAGAAAGAGAGTTGAGCGCAGAAAGAAGGTAAGCAACTATAAAAACTTAAACTCAAACAAGGATAGAAAGTGTGAAGTAACTGAAACTAACACCACTCTTGGATATAGAAACACCACCAAGAATAATTTTAGGATCTTTAACCACTCCTTGGATATAGAAACACCACCAAAGAGAAGCTAACACTCTTACTAGATCACCACCTTACTCGACCAAAAGCAAGGACAAGCTAGAAGAGAGTTTAAGTGTTTAAACAAGCTATGGCTTAACTTCTTTCATAAATTCATCAAAAGTCCCTTACAAAAAATGCAAGGAGATAATATTCTCTGTCCACTTACTTACAACAACTATAAATTCAAAATTAAGCTAGCTAATCAAAGTAATAATCGAATTTCCAAAACATCCTACAAAAGGATGGATTCAATATGAATTAAGCACACCTTTTAATCTTGAGGGCTTAGGTGACGAGTTACAGCTTGGGAAAGAATAATCAGATGTCTTAGTATCTAATCAAGTACTCTTAAAAGTAGACGCTCCCTTGAGAACTCAGAAACAAGTCATAGTCAGCTTGTACCCTCTTTTGGCTAATACCCAGGCAAAGGGAATTAAATATCTTACTTTGCTGGTTAATAGCTCCTCAAGTGTGTACTTTGGCTGATTTTCTAAATGGCCACTTGATAATATTTTTAAGTTACTATCAAGCCATAAAAGTTTCAAACCAAAACTTGAACAATTGGGCGCCAAAATAGAAGCATTTCCAAAACTATGCAAGATTGGTCAGTTGTACACACTTGACTTGCGATTGTATTGCTAATTTAAGGGGGGCAAATGGACTTTAAATCACTTGTAACTAGATTTATTGGAAAGAACACTTCTTAAACTTCAAATTAGGCTAACTGCATCCTTGCTAAACCAAGTGGAGGTGTAGAAAATTAAGTGCCCAAAACTAGGATTATGTGCTAGTTCAGAACTGGAAAGAGTTGAACTTTGGCTAAGCAAAGCTTGGATAATTCCTTGGACTTTGGTGCTTGAACTTGGACTCCCTTAACTATTTTGAGGGCCTAATGACTGATCCATAGATGGACCTCCATTTTCCTCCCCTTATTGAAGAGAATTTGCCATCAAATTTGCTAATGATCATCCTCCAATTATGGACTTAAATTTGCCAAATTGAACGTGGCTGAAACCCTAAAATCTTCGAGAAAATTGACTTCGTATACATTGTCATTCATCCTTTCTAAGATCTCAAAAGGGACATTAGCCCTTGGCATTAACTTGTTTTCGTGTTTAGGTGGGAAACGCTCCTTTTTTAAATGGATCCAAAACTACATCTTTAGGTTAAAACACCATTCTCTTCGTATGCTTGTTTGCTTACACTTGGCAGAAGGCATTGGACTTCTCAATCTTGGCCATGACTAGCTCATAGAGCTTTTGAATTTCCTTCATTCTCTTGCTTGCCTCCATAATTGGCTTCTCATCCATGGCTTTAGGAGCAAGATCAGGGGGGCTTAATGAATTAACCCCATAGACAACCTTGAAGGGAGACATCCCTGTTGTCTTGTTTGGTGCCTTGTTGTAAGCAAATTTAACATGTGTGAGAAGCAAATCTCAAGCTTGGCATTGGACTTAATCAAAGCCCTTTAGAGAGTTCCCAAGGTCCTATTAATGACCTCGATTTGGCCATCCATTTGGGAATGACAAGTGGTGCTATACTTGAACTTTGTCCCCATCTTCATCCACAAGGGAATTCAAAAGTGACTAAGAAACTTGCTGTCATGGTCCGAAACTATCAACTTTGGACTACCATGTAATCTTATTACTTCATAGAGGTATAGCTTGGCAATATGAGTGACATCATTGACCTTGTTGCAAGGTATAAAATGAGCCGTCATGGAAAAGTGGTACACCACCACAAAGATGAATTTCGTGTTCCTTTGAGTCCTAGGTAAGCCAATGATGAAATCGATGCTCACATCAACCTAAGGTAGGGTGGGAATGGGCAAAGGTGTGTATAAGCTATGAGAGAGTGAGTGACTCTTAGCCACTTGACAAGTAGCACACCTTTTCAAGATGTCTTGCACATCCTTACTCATGTTAGGCTAAAAGTAATGTTCCCTTAGCATGATAATGGTCTTATTCTCACCGAAATGACTGGCTAATGAACCTTCATGAACCTCTCTAATCACCAACTCATGAGTGCAGCATTTGGGGACGCATAATCGTAAGCCTTAAATAAGTACCCCTCTTGAATAAGGAAATCTCCCTTTGGATGCGTTTGACATTCTTTGTAAAGCTCCCCAAAGTCTTCATCATCAACATAAAGAGACTTTAGATGCTTAAATCCTAAGATACAAGCATCTAATTGAAATAAGAGTGGGTGTCTTCCTGATAAAGCATTGGCTCCTTAATTTAGCTTCGCAGACTTTTCTTTTTTTAATTGTGAAGTGGAAAGCTTAGCGGTATTCCACCCACTTAGCATGCTATGAGTTAAACTTGTGTTGTCCTTGAATGTACTTCAAGGCCTCATGGTCCAAAATATAGTATGAACTCACTAGCCATCAAGTAATGGCTGTAATGCTCAGGACTCCTCACAATAGCATAAAACTCTTAGTCATATATGGAGTACTTTCTTCTTGAATCACATAACTTCTCATTAAAGAAGGCTAAGGGACTTCCTGTCTTAAGTGAGCACTTCACTAATCCCCACTCTAGAATTATCACATTTAACCTTAAAGACCTTGTTAAAGCAAGGTAGAGCTAGCACCGGGGCTTGAATAAGCTTGAACTTGATTTCTTCAAAGGCTTCTTGAGCTTTGGGGTACACTTGAAAGATAAAACCTTGATCACCTCGGTTATGGGGACCATAATGGTGCTAAAGTTCCTTATCAACCTCTAGAATGGGGCAATGCCATAAAAACTTCAAACATCATGAATTCTTTTTGGAATAGGCCAACATTGAATAGCCTCCACTTTGCTTTCATCCACCTTGATGTCATGGGTAGTCACAATGTAATCAAGAAAAGTCACCTTATTTGTGAAGAAGGTGCACTTTTAAGGTTGCCATAAAGCTTCTCATTTTCAAGAACCATCATGATTTGAGTTAGATGGTCTCGGTGTTCCTCTTCATTCTTGATATAGATCAATATGTCATCAAAGTACACCATCACAAATTTACCAATAATCTAAGGCCTAAACTTGGTTCATAAGCCTCATATAGGTACTTGGTGCATTAGATAATTCGAATGGCATGACAAATTACTCATACAAGCCTCCCTTAGTCTTAAAGGTCGTCTTCCACTCATCCCCTTCCCTAGTCTGGATTTGATAATAGCCACTTCTCAAATCCACCTTGGAAAACACACTAAAGCTATGTAACTCATCTAGCATATCTTCAAGCCATGGTATAGGATGCCTATACTTGATAGTAATCTTGTTGATGGCTCAGTTGTCTACACATATCCTCATGCTCCCATCCTTTTTAGGGACTAAAAGAATTGGGATAGCACACGGGCTAAGAGACTCCCTAACCAACCCTTTAGAGATCAATTCCTCCACTTGCCTTTGAACCTTCATGGTCTCCTTAGGATTCATCCTATAAGCAAGTTTATTTGGGAGTGTGGCTCTGAGAATGAGGTTCATATGGTATTGTATGACTCTTTTCGAGGGTAAACCCATGGGTATATCTTCGAGAAAGACATGAGCAAAGTGCTCAAGTAGTGAAATGGCTAATGGATGGATTAGAAAAGAGCTCTCGAACTCACCAAGGGATGTGAGAATCCACTCTCTAAAGGCTTTAAACTCATGGTAAGAAGCCTTAAGAAGTGGTTCATTAAAAGTGAGTAAGAGAACTGAATGCTCTTTATTCTTTTGAAGTTTGCTTTTGTGGAGTTGGAAAGGGCTTAAAAAAGAAAGGGTGGCATCACCTTCCCAACCTTCAAGAAGGTATATGTATTCAAGTAACCATCATACATCACCTTCCCATAAAATAACCAAGGTCTCCTTAAATGAATATGGCATGCATCCATATGGATAATGTCACACCACAATTTATCTTGATAGTTTTTACTGATAGAGAATGAAATTAAGCATCTTGAATTAACTTGCGAACTTTTACCTTGATTCAGTCATTGGGTTTTGTATGGATGAGGGTGGGCACTGGCTTGGAGGGTCTCCATCATGCTAAGTGAGCCACATAAGCGCAACTCCCTCCATCAATGATCAAGGAGCATGCTTTCCCTTGGACCGTGCATCTAGAGTAAAAGATGTTCTCCCTTTGTTCTTCTTTAGTTCCTTTAAGACCACTCAAGGCCCTTCTCAATACCAATAACTTTCCTTCATTCGCCTCCTCCGTAACATTCTCTTGTTCCTCCATGAAATACACCTCCTTTTCTTCCTCCGTTTCCTCCTTTTTAGTAGCCTCTCGTTTGGTCAAAGAGATAATTCTCCTATTAGGGTAGTTCGAAGCAATGTGACCAAGGCCTTGGCACTTGAAACATCTTCTAGTGTTCAAAGGGCTGGGATTAGGTTTATTATGAGGGGGTAGGCTCTTTTGTCGAGTTTGGTTCTTTTGTAGGGTGGAAGTGGATGAAACCATGGGTTTAAGGGTTGCAAATGAGCTCCTCTTATTAAAAGGTTGGCTTTTGGGTGGAGGTTTAGGAAAGTCTCTTTTGAGGGGCTTGGCTTTCTTCTATTGTTCTACTTTGTGAGCTATAACAGACACTTCATCAAAGGTTGAGTATTGTTGCAATTCTACCACATGAGCATACCTAGGATCATGTCCTCCTAAGTACCATGCAATGGTTTGGTCTTCAGCATCTACATTTGATGAAAAGCTTTTCACATTCTCTAGTATACTCCTCCACACTCTTGGTTCCTTGAGTTAGGTTAATCGGAAGTAACTAACTTAAAGGTAAGAGGAAGTAAGAAATGGTCTTTAAGCTTAGACTTCATTTTCTCCCAAGTTCGGATTTTATCCTTTCTTTTTCTAACTCTTTTGGCACATAAATTAATCCACCAAAGAGAGACATACTTTCTAAGTTAAGAGCAACAAGCTTTACATTCTTATCCTCCGGGATCTCCTTGAAATCAAAAACTCTTTCGACAGTGTGAAGCCATTCCAAGAACTCATTGGGGTTTAGCTTCCCTTTAAACTCCGGAACCTCAACCTTGATGTCATTAAGGTTGGGTTGACTCCTTTTTCCATTTTTTAGTCTTCTATATGGCTCCTCTCACTAGAAGAACCAAAGGGTTGTTCTCATCTACATCTTCTTCTCCATGGTTAGAACTAGAGGAGCTTGATGATTGAGAGCTCCTAGTGTTCTTTTTCTTTTGCTTCATGGCCTCACCAAGTTGGCGCCTCAAGAACTCATTCTGGTTCTTCATCTCCTCATTATAAATCCTCATTTGTTCATAATTCTTCATAAGAGCTTCAAATCTCCCTTTCAAAGTCACTAGTTTTTTATTTGTGCATTGCACAATGGCTATCATTTTTCGGTTGATAAGTATAAGTATCAGTATATTATTGTATATATTTTTGTTGGTGCTATACTATATTGAGTTCTATGGACTTGATGATAGCACCTCTTTTTTGACTTTATTTCCTATGAAGTCACCATAATTATATGTACCTGAATTTTTGATGTGCAGTTTATCTTTTTTAATTTTGTTAGTCAAGAAGTTTTTTATTGTTTTTTTTGTTTTAAGATATTATGTGGTTTGTTGTTGAGTGATTTTTTTAAAATTTAAAAGGATCATGATTATGTGAAATAACCATATTGATAGTGGGAGCAAAGAAATAAACAAAAATCATAGTATTTTCAATAATTTAATGGTGTCTTTCTTGAACTTGGGTTTTATTTTTAAAAATATATCATATGGTAATGTGAAATGTAACATGTGAAAAGTAGTTCTGATATGAAACATTCATATGGCAATGTAATGTGTATTACTTCCGGCTAAATGAATTGCGGATGTATATAACTTTATTTTTTGGTACGTAAGACAAATATTTAGAATCATGACGTTATCTTAATTATATATTGTAATCTTATTTGAAGGGATCAAATTTAAGTATGAATTTTAAATTGTGTATATTTTTCTTTTCATTTTGGTACCTTTTTATTTGACCATTATAGAATAGTTTGCTACATACGTGCAAGACAGGCCTTGTGATAGTTGACAAACTGATGATTAAAATGGTTCTAATTTTAGATTGTATAACATTTATTTTTATTAGTTTGAACCTATAGTTTTTTTAATATACATATTATTGAAAAATTCATAATACTAGAAAGTAAGATAGTATATATAATTGAATTGGAGCATTATACTTAAAAATACAGAAAATAAGCTGATTGATGAATCAAAATTAAAAAATAAAAGTATCATAGGAAAGGCCTTAACGAAAAGGTACATTTTTTGCCCTAGAGATTCCTATTGGTTTAATTGTATTCATTATATATGCACTCACTTCATATAGCCATTGCTTATTAGGTCAATAATGTAATGGCGACATTTAATATTATTTATTCGTGTTTATGGTCCTCCATATGTCCACTACATATTATGTCAATAATTTGATTAATTATTCTCATGATCAACAAAACATGAGAAATTTGTTGGTAGTAGTAATAAAAAGACATATCAGTCTTTGACTGTAATCTTATCGCTTTGGTGTATAATTATTTAAAAAACAAAAAAAATAAAAAAAATAAAAAATAAGAAAGGGAGATTAGTAGCAAATGAGGAAATTTTAGTACCATTTGAATTTAGGAAAACTTTTAACATTCTTTTTTTGGGGTGGGGGGTACTACTTATGAAGTCCATTATGGTCTATTGTGAGAATGTAGACAAACTACACTTATGTATTAATTTGCCTATTCGATTTAAATTTAAATTTTCTAAAAGAACTAATTATACTATGTCATTTATGAGAGCAAAATATAATATTAAGTGAAATATAAATTGAATAAATCACTAAAACCTTTTTTTGAATATCATGAACATAAGTTACAAATTTGAAAAGAAACTAAATATTGTATCAACTTAAAGTAGTCGGAAGTGAAACCAACAATCACATTAAGATCACACTGTGTTTCATATTATTTAAATCTAATTATGTGACTTGCTTAATCAATTAAACTTTACAATATGCAAAATAAGCAGTCTAATCAGCATTCAAGTGTCAACTCATGAAATATTGACTCAAAAGTAAATATATAACAATAAATATATTTAGATTTATATGTCCAATATATGCTTACCTCAAAAATAATATCCAATACACTTCAGTCTTTTTCTTATGTAGCATCTAAATTATTTTTTAGTTCTATATTTAAGTTTTTAAAGACAAAATTCAATCACCAATTAGTTATAACATATAACATTAAATTGAATTAAAATTACACTAATAACCTGCATCTATCTTAATTACATGATATAAGACTTTTATGTTGCTATCTTACATGACATTCTCATCCTAAGTGGCACCTTAGCTGCCATTCTATGTTGCATCGCACATGTCGATCATACATGCATTCTATCCAACTTTTAATATATACTAGGGTTATACTCTTACGATATAAGGGTGTGAGTTAAATAATTTATTAATATATTATTAAGAGAATAGATTTTTTAATTTAAAAAACGCAATCAATAAATTGATGTATTATATTATTTTGTTGATGTAAAAGCAAAGTGAGTCTTCTTTAGTTTTTTTCTACTAATACCATACTTTTTTATTCTTAATTAATATCTAACTCACATTTTTTTGTGTATTTGCATCATTAAATCATATATATGTTAATTAAATTTTATTATTAAATAATAGAATGCATATGAGAAGTTACCTTATTAAATAGAATTAATATTGTATTAAATTTACATCTATCCTACATTGCCTTTTCTTTTTATTTTAAATCTTATATAGCATCCTATGTTACATTAAAGTATCTCACATTGCTATTCTCTCCTATATGACATCCTACATAGTAAACTTATGTGTGTCACTCACACATGAGTTCAATCCAACTTTTAATATAAATATAAATATAATATATATATATATATATATATATATATATATATATAATATATATTATATATATATATATATATATATATATATATATGATATCATATGATGCTGGCACTCATGACTTAAGTGGCTCAAAACTGGGTTCTTTTTGTTTGGATTGCGTTTGGGCAGTAGGGCCATGTTTATGGCTATGGCTCAAGGCTAAGGAGAAACCTTGGCTTTGATACCAAAAATGATGTATTCCTTCAAGGTTAAACTCACACTCAATCAAGAAAGAGAGTTGAAGCAAGAAAGAAAGTAGGCAACTATAAAAACTCAAACTCAAACTAAAACTAGGATAGAAAGTGTGAAATAACCAAAACTAACACGACTTTTGGATATAGAAACACCACCAAGAATAATGTTAGGGCCCTTAACCACTACTTGGATACAGAAATACCACCAAAGATGAGCTAAGACTGTTGTTAGATCACCACTATACTAGACCAAAAGCAAGGATAAGCTAGAAGAGAGTTTGAATGTTATATCCTAGTGGGCATCACTGCCCTATTTCACAATGAAATACAAGGCAGAAAAGGTAATTAATTAGAATAAACAAAAGTATAAACCAAAGTTAATGTCAGGATCTAGTGTCAATTACAACTTTAACATTATTCAATGCAAATAAAAAAATTTAATCTAAATATCTGCGCGGCTTCGCTCATATTCCATTCCCATGTAGCACATTAATACCCGAAAACAAAGCATTTCAAACAATAATATGTCCATCCCTACCCGTAACTCTCATACCTATGTTCATTTCAAACATTTAGGGCTGAGAGGGAACATTCAAACAGTTCGAAAACAATTCTCAACCCATTCAAGATCTTCCATTTCAAATAATAACCATTATTCAAAAGTCACAGCAAGTAAATTATCCTTGGCGAGTGACCACACGAGACGGTCTCATGGCTTTCTGCTGAACAATCGTATAGGCTACTGGAACCCATCTTGGCATACATCCATCTATAATGGCACGTAACCAAAAACTGCATGCTATAACCCTAAGAGATTAACTTGTCTCAATATCAAGGTAAACATACCTTGATCTTTGGAGGAATTCTCCCGCAAACTCGCCTTAATCTTTCACTTTAGGATTAATACATTATGAATAATCTGTTTGGCTTCCCGAAAGCCTAATCCATGTTAAACAATCTTCTACTATTTAACAAAACCACTGAAAACATAAACTGCTTAAATAAAATATTCAGTCACAACATGATGTTCCATATTCATAAAACAATAGAATCACTAGTTGCAGTTCATGGTTTACATATAAGGTCCCCTTGGCATCCAACGTTGGATAACAGTTTATAAACATCCAAAATCATTTCAAAAGAGCAACCAAAATGATTTAGGATATAGACATTTCCTCGAAGAAGCATAGGTGCCTAGCTTGAGCTTGAACTAGAGTACGGGGCCTAATTGGTAAAATTAAAGTGTCACAACATGGACTAACCCAAGTGGATTCTTACACCTAAAATTATTCTTTTTCAACCTAAGAGTCAACCATACCATTAGTACCACTTTAGTAGGACTTACATCCCTAGATTCTGATTTTATGCACCCATATCAATTTTTAAAACTCAAATACCTCAGAAAAACAATTAATGTAACTTAAACTTATTAGGGCTTTAGGGCAGTTTTAGGTTAGGATTCTGCCCTGATTTACAGATGCCATATCTTCATCTAAAAACCTCCTATGGAGGTGTCTATGCATATTTTGGAAAGGTATGTTTGTCTACTATAACTTTTATTTTAAGCAAATTCTCAAAAAACCACAAAACTTCCTGAAAATTTCACTTCTTCCCACACAGTCCGTTTCAATCTAGATATGCACAGTCTTGGAAGAAAATTTATTTCTCCCTCGTTTTAAACCCAAAATTCATGATTTAAGCTTTCTATGAAAATAGATTCATAGATATATATTCATGAATGTTTCCACAATTTTTGAGATAGTACATAAAAGCAGTTTAATCGATAAAATTAGTGTATTTTCAGGGTCGTCTCTAGTACTGACTAACCCTAGATCCCATGCATGAAATCACGTGTTACACATAACCAAACTCACCCAAATCAATCCAAAACTACTTGTAATCATCAGCATCAACTGAAAATTACTAAAACCTATCCAAGCCCACTTTCAAGAGAGGTTTTGAGAAGAAAGTTTTTTGCTTACCTTGAATGTGAAAGTGGGAGGTGAGATGCTTATTTGTATGCTTTCAAATCACCCCAAAATTTGAGTATTGTATTTCAATCATGAAAGAGAAGTAACTAGAGTCTAGAAATTGAATGAATTTACTGTAAAAATCCATTCTTTAAAAGCATAAAGGTTTTAAACTTAAACAACCTAAAAACTAACTTTCTCACCCAAGAAAAATCAAGGGGGAAGGAAGGCTTGGTTGCCTTGGTGGGAGGCACAGGGGCGGTGGCGGCAGCCTGGTGATGGTGGTAGTGGATGCTGCTGGAGGGGTGGTGGTGGCTGGAAGGTGAGAGGGGTATAGGTGCTAGGGTTGTGAGTTGAGAGAGAGGTGTGAGGTGAGGGTTGAATAAGTGGGGGGCGTTTCACGTAAGAATGCAGAAATTTTTTTTCTTTTTTTTTCTGAGCCTCATAGCTGCTCAAGAGGGGGCTTAGCTAGGGTTTGAAAGAAAAAAATAAAACTTTTGTTTTGCAATATTAGGAGATTTTAACATCCCAACCACAAATACCTCACAATTAAAAATCTTTAAAATTTGAACTTTTGAGAGAAAATTCTAATTAATAAAATCTGAATTTCTCAAATAAAATTTACATTTCAAAAATCCAAAATTTTGTTTTATAAATTATTAATTTCAGTTTAAAATTGAAATTAATAATCTTTCGTCAAGAGCTTGGAGTTGGCCCAATAATGAAAAATGGGTTCAGTCCGAACTTCTAACTGATGAAGGTATGTTCTAAAGTATTTTCTACGAGTTCAAGCGACTAAAGATCATCTTAATCCTTTTTTTGAGGATTATATATATAAATTTTCAGGGTTTTACATTCTACCCCCTTAAAAAAAAGTTTCATCCTCAAAACTCCACAAATAACTCAATATTTAAAAAAAAATATCTAGATTCTCGGGGTTTTGCACCCTTACATAAGTTGAAAGGGGGGGTTATATACTCCCTCCCCATTTGCTTATAATAGCTAGAAATTCAAAACTAAGCTAGCTAATTAAAGTAATAATTGGGTTCCCAAAATAGTCTACAAAAGGTGGATGCAATCTGAATTTGACACCACTTTGGTTGTTGATCTTGAGGACTTAGGTGTTGAGTTATAGCTTAAGAAGGACTAATCAGATGTCTTAGTCTCTAATCAAGCACCCTTGCTATTGGATAATCCCTTGAGAACCCAAACACAAGCCATAATCAGCTTGTATCTTCTCTTGGCTAATGCCCGGGTAAAGGGAATTAAATCATTTACTTTACTGGTTAATAGCTCCTCAAGTGTGTAATTTGGATTATTTTTTTAAATATCCACTTAATAATATAGTACTATTAGGCTATAAAACTTTCAAACCAAAACTTGCAGAATTGGGCTCCAAAACATAAGCATTCCTAGAACCGTGCAAAATGGGGCAGTTTTATACACTTGACTTGTACTACTGATTTGAGGGGGCAAATGGACTCCAAATCACTTATAACTTAATTTATTGGAAATAACACTTCTTAAACTTCAAATTAAGCAAATTAGGCTGACTACGTTCTTGCTAAACCAAGTGGACATCTAGAAAAACAAGTGTGCAAAATTAGGTTTGTGCATTGGTTCAGACTTAGGAAGGGCCGAACTTTGGCTAAGAAAAGCTTGGACACTTCCATGGATTTTGGTGCTTGAACTTGGACTCCCTTGACTTTTTTGAGAGCCTAATGACCGCTCCATACATACACGCACACACACGCACACACTCATGCATACATACACACATACATATTACATACATATACATATACATATACATATGTGTGTGTGCGTGGGGGGTGTGTGTGTGTATATACATATATATATAATATATATATATATATATATAATATATATATATATATATATATATAGATATATATGTATGTATGTATGTATGTATGTATGTATGTATGCATGTATGTACATATATGTGTGTGTGTGTGTGTGTGTGTGCGTGTGTGTGTGTTTGGTTCGAAGCAATTTAGTTTTTATTTTATATTTCAAAAAAGGGGCTATTTCACTCATGGTATGAGAGAGATTATCTATTCATTTTTATCTACAAACATTGCTTAAATGTCAAAGAAAGCATTTATTTTATTTAGTCTACTGCACACATGCACTAGCACTGCCACCACATCACTCCACCACCGAGTAGAAATGGTCAAAACTCGTTGGTGGTATACTAGAGTTAAATAGGTTGAAAGTAGAGTTTACTCCCTTGTATTTCAGACGAAAAGATTACTTACAACAGTAGCCAAAGTACGGATTATTTAAATCCAAAGTCCTTATCTAATTATCAATGCTAGTTTAAAATAATTAATTATTATATACTAATTTTGATTTAAAAATATGGAAATAGGGTTGTTATTAAAAAAATAACTACATGCTAGTTTCAAAAGAATTGATAATTAAGTGCCAGTTTGAACAATGAACCTTTTTGATTTTACATTCTTATCGTTTTCTCCTCGCAGCTGCAGCAAGAAGCGTTCATTCAATTGAGGATTGTATTTGCCCACCTGGGATCATTTATCACAATCGAATGGCCCTAGGTCCTTCCTTCTTCTTTTCTTTTTTGAAGGGGTCATTGATAAATCGCAAAAAAAATGTCGTTTACTAATATTCGGATTAACATGAGTGAATTTAGTCCGATTAGGTCGGATAGGTAATTTAAGTTACACTGAAAGTTGGGTATATTACAATAAGAATTTTCATTGATCGAATTCAAACCATGCTAAATTCTAAAATATCAAAATTTGTTGGTTAAAGAACAACCCAAAAATGATCAGTAAATGACCTAGATCACATGTGATTATGATCGTGAGTGATTTCTTTTAACCAAGTAAAGGTTTAAGATTGAGGAAGAAAGCCCAAAAGCTTAAAGAATGTCCGCCAAATGCTCATAAACCCCCAAAACAGGAATGATAATCCAACAAGATCATAACCCCAAGCCAAGATCAACAATCAAGGAAGATAGATTTTTTTTTGTGGATTTTATTTGAGTAAACTGTTGAACGGTAAATTTACCTATTTTACGTGCCTCTTTCACCCACTTTTAGCTCGTATAATAACTTAATCTTTGGGGTTTTACCTTGTTTTATTTATGTTTTTGTAGGAAACAACTCCAAATCAAACAAGCGTCGCGGAAAGGGACGAAGATGGGACAAAACGACGAAAAACAGCGAAAACCGACGAAAATCGGCAAAGTGGGGCAAAACCGGGGGAGACGGCCACCGTGCCAGCACTGTGGCACGGCCGTGGCACGGCCTGACCGTGCCACCCCCTGTTCGTCGGGCCTCGGTTTTTCTATTTAAGCTTCGTTCGGGCGTCTTCGCGAGGGAGTTCGTTCGTCGTTGGGGGTCTTTGCTCTGGCGATTTTGTAGGATTAGTTTAGGTTAGATTTTAGTTAAGAAGGGAGATTAGTTTAGGATTGAAGATTGTAACATTGGATTCAACCTTTGGATTTCAAGTTCTTCATCAATTCAAGACTAAGTTTCCTTCTCTTTTATCTCTCTAGTTTTTTATGTTCTTGTTAATTATGTTTTGTTGATTTTGATTCTTGTATTGGTTTTGGTCGATTTATGTGTTTAAATTTCATTGTTAATTTATGTTGTTTAGTTGTTTAGATTTGTTTTATTTCATTCCGTTTTGTTCTTCAAGTTTATGTTCTTGTTGGTTAGTTTAGGTTTTCACGCGTTTTTCATGATTTGTTGGTAGATTGTGTTGGCTTGAATTGTGATTAGCCTCTTGATGGCTAATTGATCTTGTACTAGACCTAACCATACCCAATCTATGCCTAGAACTTAGAGTTTTCCTTCACGCCCGCCAAGTGTTCGATGAAATGCTGAGAGAGTTTTCATCCATATTTTTGGGCGATTGACTTATGCTGAGAGGTGAGGTCAATTTGCTAGTGTGGGAGAGGGAATGGCCGAGTTCGGGACACGAAAGTAGTATCCGAATCGAGCTAGGTCCGGGGTTGCTAGTTTTGTGGTCTAATTCGACTAACCCCACGAAAGTAGGTGGTTACACGAATTAGACTAGCTCATGACCCTTGAGAGAGGGCTTGGGTGGTCTTTGATGGTGCAACCGATCATCTCTTGTTCATAGCGTAGTTTGGGTGGGTTAGGACTCGTATTGATTAGTTGGTTCACTAATTGGTAAAATCACAATTCCAAGTCGCTTGTTTCTATATTTGTAGCGTAGTTTAGTTCCCCTCCTTCACCGTTGATCACGCCTAGATTGAGACGCTCTAGTAAACTCTGGTAGTTGAAAACACAATTCCCTGCGGACGACACCCCAAGTACTCAACGATACACCTTGCACTTGGGGTTTATAAATATTAAAACTCTGTTTTTCCTACAACAAGTTTTTGGCGCCGTTGCCAGGGAATTGGCGCTTTCCAATATTATAGTTTACTTCAGCATTCGAGACTAGGCCTTTAGAAAATCCAAAAAAATCAAAAAAATCAAAAATTTTAAAAAAAAAAAGAAAATATGTCTCTTTTCCACTTCCCTCAACATGAGCATGAATTGTTTTGGCAATACTATGATAGATTACATGCTTTTCTTGCTCATTGTGGTTATTGCTTCGAGAAGTGGGAAATTTTGAACATGGTCTATGAAGGGTGTGACTTGTGAGACCCGTGCTCTTTTGGAGCATTGGGACTTCTGTGCTCGAAACGTTGATGAAGCTTGGGAATTACTTGAGTGGTTGGCTAGGGATACTTAAGAATTTGAGACTAGTCAATTTACTTCATCCATCCCATCCCCCTGCATTCCTAATTTTACACCTCTTGCATGTGAGATCTGCCATCGTTCTGACCATGATAGTGTTTCTTGTCCCTATCGTATTTCTGCTGATGGTTTTGCTAGAATTTCTAGTATGATAGAGGCCATGAACAAGCAACAAGTTGAGTTTGCTGAGTTTGTTAATAAATCGAGGGAGCATGACCTATCACCCAAGATTGACCCTAGTTCTAGTGCTCCTAGACTTGATGTCAATCTGTGTGATGATGGTGCGTCTTTTCCTCCTCTAGAGTCCGGACTAGAGGAGGTACTCGACCCTCCCTTACCTACTCTACCTCTTGTTACTCCATCCCTACCTAGCACATTTAAGGACAACACTTTGACCTATCTTGATCCACCTTTCCCTTTAGCTCAGTCGACGGAGTTCGGGGTAGGTGCGACATCTTGTGTTGGTGCTAGGGTCGATGGGGATGATTTCTATCTTGAGTCAGACGGTACTTGTAGTGAGGTGCAGGATCTTGACAAAATTCTCGAGGGGGAGTCCTGTGTGGATGCTGTGGCTGTAGTTTCATCTAGTCCTGATCTTACTGACCATGTATCCCTCAACCCCCTTGATATTTCTCATGCTTCTTCATGTTCACTACCCTCCTCTTCCCCTGAGTACCATAATTTATCACTCGTTGCATGTCATGATATGCTTGAGGGGAATGAGATAGACTGTATGGAGTCCCTAGGTGCCTTTAGAGGGTATGACCCCTCCCTTGACCCTTATAGTCTATACCTAGAGGACATGCCTGGAAAAATCATCTTTCCTATTGAATTCAATCATTCTACTGATTTTTCTAAGGCATTTGATAAATTTAGGAGAGCACTTACTATTATTTCTGCATTCCTGTTTAAGTGCTCTTACTTACACTCATCTGAGTTGCAGGCTCAGGTGTTTGATAAACTTCTGCGAGCGTTGACAGCATCTGAGTTGGCGATGCGCGTCCTGAACGCCGTCGAGGAGTGGCTGATGCTCCTCGCGCTTCCCCAACCTCGTCCTAGCGAGGTGTAGTTTGGGTACATTCCGTACCCGACCTGGTATATTCGTTCTCACTCTTCTCCCCCCTTCTTTTTATTTTTATTTTTCTTTTCTTTCTTTTTGTTCTTGTTTAGTGGTAAATATTAGGATTGTGTCTTTGTTGGTGATCATCTAGTGGTGAAATTTTGGTTGTTGTTGAGCCGTTGTTGCTATGATCACCAATTTTGTGTTTTTATGGATTTTTATTGTGTTGTGATGGGTGGTGTTGTTGGATTGGTCTATATTTATTTTTGGTGGTGTTAGTTTGTATTTATGTGTGATCGTGTTGTTGTTTTGGGTGAGAATTGTATTTTTTGGGAGAGTGTATTAGCTTGTGTATATTTTTGTCGATTTTTGTTTTTCTTGTGTTTGATTTTGTTTTCTTTATTTTTGTGTGTTGGTGATGACTCACGGCTCCCAATGAGGACATTGTGAGATTTAGGTGTGGGGGTGGGGTCATCTCCCCTTTTCTTTTTATTTTTGTGAAAATTTTTCATTTTTGTATAACTTTTTCATTTTTTTCTCCTTTTTGTACAAATTTTTCTTTTCTTTTTGCATTTAGGGGAGTTTTGTACTATTTTGATCAGCCTTGATCCTTGATACCTTGACTGTTAGCTCGTATATAAGTATAATGTGTATGATAGATATTCATCCCCAATCTGTCGTTTTAGACCTCAATTCTAACCCCAACAGTCCATCGTAATTTTGCAATCCAGTCCTGAATTCATGTATTGTCATCATCCTGAATTCTTAGTCTTCCACGATCGACTCTCCCATTGTCTACTGCACAGTTCCCTTTATATGTGCTGGCACCCCCATTTCTTTTTCCAAAACAAAAGTAAAAACAAACAAATTCAAGCGCTACTGGGTGTATCCCTTTGAGGCGTAACATGAGTTTGTATTGAAAAAAATAATAATGGAAATAAAAGAAAGTGGGGAAGAAAAGAGTTGGAAATGACAAGTACCCCTTTGAGGCATGTGCTACTGGGTGTTACCCTTTGAGGCAATACTGCTACTGGGGAAGCCTGCTTTCTATGCTAGCCAATCAAAAAGGTAGCTTGTGTCAATTGCGTGGGATTGAGTTTGGTTTTGGTAGGCTTAGTTTCAGGGTGATGATACACTTGCACACTAGGCACCAGGATGGATTCAATGTCCTCATGCGTCGTGGGGTGAAAAGCTGATGTCTGGATGCCACTCTTTGGGATGATGTGTCCTGAAATGCATATAATGCCTGTGTACAGACTGATATTTGAGCTATTAGGTGGTTTTGGTTGATTCGATTGTGTACAGTTTATCCTCATGTATATATTGTGTTTTGCTACTTTTATTTTTTGACTTTTGTTTCTCTTTTCTTTGTTTTTCCTTTTTGAGATTTTGTGGGTATATCTTCTGCAAACCCTCACGAGACCTTACTCGTCCACTTGGGGTAACCAAGGGGTTTAAAGGGCTTGTTGCATACGCTAAATGCAACCGTGATTCCTATGAAAGTGAGTTAGTTGTTTACTCTAGTTTTCTTTTATTTTACTCGAGGACGAGCAAAAGATAGGTTTGGGGGTGTGTTGAACGGTAAATTTACCTATTTTACGTGCCTCTTTCACCCACTTTTAGCTCGTATAATAACTTAATCTTTGGGGTTTTACCTTGTTTTATTTATGTTTTTGTAGGAAACAACTCCAAATCAAACAAGCGTCGCGGAAAGGGACGAAGATGGGACAAAACGACGAAAAACAGCGAAAACCGACGAAAATCAGCAAAGTGGGGCAAAACCGGGGGAGACGGCCACCGTGCCAGCAATGTGTGTGGCCGTGCCACCCCCCCAGTTCGTCGGGCCTCGGTTTTTCTATTTAAGCTTCGTTCGGGCGTCTTCGCGAGGGAGTTCGTTCGGTCGTTGGGGGTCTTTGCTCTGGCGATTTTGTAGGATTAGTTTAGGTTAGATTTTAGTTAAGAAGGGAGATTAGTTTAGGATTGAAGATTGTAACATTGGATTCAACCTTTGGATTTCAAGTTCTTCATCAATTCAAGACTAAGTTTCCTTCTCTTTTATCTCTCTAGTTTTTTATGTTCTTGTTAATTATGTTTTGTTGATTTTGATTCTTGTATTGGTTTTGGTCGATTTATGTGTTAAATTTCATTGTTAATTTATGTTGTTTAGTTGTTTAGATTTGTTTTATTTCATTCCGTTTTGTTCTTCAAGTTTATGTTCTTGTTGGTTAGTTTAGGTTTTCACGCGTTTTTCATGATTTGTTGGTAGATTGTGTTGGCTTGAATTGTGATTAGCCTCTTGATGGCTAATTGATCTTGTACTAGGCCTAACCATACCCAATCTATGCCTAGAACTTAGAGTTTTCCTTCACGCCCGCCAAGTGTTCGATGAAATGCCTGAGAGGGTTTTCATCCATATTTTTGGGCGATTGACTTATGCTGAGAGGTGAGGTCAATTTGCTAGTGTGGGAGAGGGAATGGCCGAGTTCGGGACACGAAAGTAGTATCCGAATCGAGCTAGGTCCGGGGTTGCTAGTTTTGTGGTCTAATTCGACTAACCCCACGAAAGTAGGTGGTTACACGAATTAGACTAGCTCATGACCCTTGAGAGAGGGCTTGGGTGGTCTTTGATGGTGCAACCGATCATCTCTTGTTCATAGCGTAGTTTGGGTGGGTTAGGACTCGTATTGATTAGTTGGTTCACTAATTGGTAAAATCACAATTCCAAGTCGCTTGTTTCTATATTTGTAGCGTAGTTTAGTTCCCCTCCTTCACCGTTGATCACGCCTAGATTGAGACGCTCTAGTAAACTCTGGTAGTTAAAAACACAATTCCTGCGGACGACACCCCAAGTACTCAACGATACACCTTGCACTTGGGGTTTATAAATATTAAAACTCTGTTTTTCTTGCAACATAAACTAGTAACAACAATAATCAAGAGATATATCTAGGCTAAATGATTAACCACCACCTACATTAAATTTAACACACCATTCAATCGCTTAAAGCCTAAGTACCCAAGATTGATTTAAAGGGTAGATCAATCTCACGACTCTACTTAGAAAGATAAAGATAATAGAGATTTTTGACGAGATAGCTAAGCGACAGGCTATTACATTTCATCATGCAAATTTAAGAAAATTAGAAGGGATTCTAGCTATTATATAGGATTGCTGTACCCTTCTCCAATCTAAGTACTAGCCAATAGGATTACAAGAAAATTAACCAACAAAATTCTAACTAGTATGCAAATAAGGTGGACCAATAGCAATTAATGAAAAACTGCGATTGGCTGCACTTACATCATCTTGGTGACATCATTCTCTAATCCAAATGGAGGAATTTGAGGATGATCTTTTGTAGGGAAGCTTCTACATGGGTCCTCAAGCCATCAATAAAATATCATCTCCTGTTGCAGCCATTTGCTAGCCTAATTATGCCCATAATTAAAACAGTGCATTTTCTAACTCTACATTGACCCTTGCTCGGTTCATAAGCCATAACTTTCTCAATACTTAGAGTTTGAACGTGATTCAAGGCTTATTGGAAAATAGGCATATCCATTCATTCATAATTAACAAAAATTAAAGCCTATTTAAAGCTAACAAAATATGTCGGTCCAGAACTTCAAAATTAATAAAAGGAGTGACAATGAACAAGAAATAGCTAATCTCCTTATTTAAGGCCAATAATTTTCCTAACTTACTTGCGATCTCAAAAGCCCTAAATCAATAATGACCTTGGAGGTTGAAGACTTTGATCCTGCTTCCAAAGGCCATCATTGTTCCCATTTGGACCACGGTTCTAGCTTCGAGAAGAAAATAAATCTTTGTGGCCTGTTCCGCATCAGATTAGGACATGGACCAGATAGCTTTGGACTGACTTAGTATTTGAGCAGTTTTTCTTTCTTTATATATGATTGGAAATAAAGTCTTAAGTTGATTGCCCTTGTTTTATTCAGCTAGGTTGATACTGCCACTATTACACAAGATTATTGCTACAATTATATGCCAATTCCTGGTTTACAAAATCAGCTACCATAAGTGGTAATTTTTTATTTTCTAAAATTCACCTCCTGTTCTTAGGATCTTCACTTTTGAAAAGCATTTCTTCTCCCCTAAAACGTAGTACATCATGTGAGTTTAAAGACTCAGGTTCATAGTATAACTAATGTTGTCACTACTGGAGGGCTGTCAAATATAATAGATTGGTGAAAATAATCCTAGAAAGTTAAACATAACTAAAATTCCTAATTTTTTGATAGAATGGGTAATATCAGGAAAGTTATTAGAATGGCTAATTGCGAAGGTTCTCTTCATGAAAGACCACCCATTTGTGGAAGAGCCAAAACAAAACTAATGTTTAAAAGACATGAAGGCTAAATTGGATAATTAAGATAGAGGTGAGTTACCTAAAAGACCTTCATGTAATTTTGTCCTTTCCTCTCGTACCCTCAGCTTTTCTCCTCTATCACTCTTTTTCTATTTATATCTTTTGACTTCTCTCCCTACCTCTATCTCTGTTTCCCCCACCCTCCATTACAACTCAATGGAAAAATTCCTCATATGCAAATTTGACTCTTAAACAACAATGAATTGGCAACAAAAAAATAATGCATTGTTAGGGAATTATTATGTCGATGATATTCACATATGAAGGTTAAGCCACTTATCATCTTTAAGGTTGAGAATCTCTATGCCACTTAAATGGGCCTTGAGAGGAAAGTAATCACCAATAAAAGGACTTGCAAAAGAATTCTAAACATGAGAAGGTTTTTCGTCTCTAAAAAGACTCTGATGCTCAAGTTAGCTAGGGAAAAGGGTGTGGATGTTGAAAGGAACTAGAAGACCTAAAATGCCTTTAATGGCTTAACATATGTGATGATCATAACCTGTTTATATAGGGATTTGAAGAGATCATATAGATGTTATACTACAGCTCTCTCATTTGTTGAATATAGTTTTTTGTTTTCCCTAAATAACTTCATTCTCTAATATAGTTGCCGCGTATTACAAGATTGCATTAGATCAATTCTCTTCCCCTTTTTTCACGCGTCATGTTACTAGGTTAGTGGGTTAATGAGATGACAATTCGCCTATCCTCTGTATGTTGAACTTTTATGTTGGATCTTATCAATGGCCCCATAGTAAGAGCCTACCTAAATCATTGTCCCCTGAGGTCCTTCTCATTTTCAATCTAATAGACCTTAGCCGTAATGGTGGATTTAACCTACATGGTTCTTTGTGATTGCCTTGTGGAGCTTCCCCAAATCTAATAGGATCTTTTGAAATCGGTCTCGGCCCCCTCTTATTTAATTTCAGTTTCTTCCAAAAGAGTTGATCGAACTATTTTCCCTGAGTAAGCCAATTTTTTAGATCACAAGTGGGACTTGTCCTCCACACTATCCCATGATTTAACTTTTTGAATCTCAGTCCCTCACCTTCATAATGTGATGAACATTAACATTGATTTTCATATAAAATATTTGCCATTAAGCCCACTAGACAACATATTTTATGAATTTTTTTTGTGTAAAATTGTATATTTATGGTTATTTAAGTTGATAAAAATAGTTTTTTCTCTTTAAAAATTTTATAAGTAAATAAAATTATGATGGGTGCATGTGTATGTATGTATGTATGTGTGTGTGTGTGTATATATATATATATATATATATATATATATATATATATATATATATATATATATATAGGGGGCAGAGAAAGAGATAGGGGAGATAGGGGGAGACAGAGAGATTTCAAGTAATATTAGTTCATAATCCAAGTAGGGGTATATACATGCACATTTTTAAGCCAAAAAAATAAGAAATTTTCAACCAAAGTTAAATTTACATTTCATTCATGCAATTTTATGATGGTGGCCCAAAAAGGGTCACGTGGGCGCCATTCACACAAACAATTTATAGTTTTTTTAAAATTTCTAGCCAAAATGATTAAATAAATGCAATATATGCCTTTTCGTTCCATTCTTTAAGAAGGCTTTACAAGAAAAGGAAAAAAAAAAATAGTGGGCAATGGATACATGAATATTCCACTTCACTCTGATAAATATAATATAGGACTTTTCCTTCCATTCTTTGAAAAGGCCCAATTCTGCAAACAAAAGATTTTTTAACTTCCATACGAAATGCACGATTTGGGCTAACTGTGAAAAAAAATACTGCATATAAGCCGGGATGTTGTTGGAATGCGATGCCTATGCACGATATGTTTGTCCTCTATTCTTTATTTTCTACGTAGTTTTATTTATCTTATCTCTCATCTAGCTCTTCGCATTCTTTAGACTTCTATCGTGCATCTGTCTCTTTCTTTTCTGCACTCTTTGCGAGAAAGAGTTGTAGGTTACATGTTGAGGGCATACGACTCTGACCATATACTTCTTTTCCCTTATTTCCTTTCCTCCCTTTGCTATCTATTTCATATCCCTTTTACAGTTATTATTTTTCTTCTTTTTTATATTAATGCTCTTTTTGGTTCCCATCCTTTTTTCAAAGAAATTTTCTCTTCATAATTTTAATTGACTTACTTGGTACAACTATAAACTATTTTGAATTTTAAATTATTAATGATTGTGCTAGATATAAGTTTTAAGTTTATTTTCATTGATTGATGTATAAGTTTGTCTTCTATTAATTAAAATTATCATAAAATAACCATTAATTATCATTTGTGAACAGATGTTAGAAGTTGTATAACTAGAAGAAGATTACCTTATTAAAAAAAAATAATATATAACACATATATTTTGTTCAAAAGTCACAAGAAAATATGACATGAGTACAATATAATTAAAATAAAAGGTGAAGAGAAGAATTGAACTTGAGATTTAATTTATTGCCAATAACCTCAATCATTTTTTTTTAATGGAAACAAACAAACTGGGCATTAACTATTATCTTAGGACAAGAAAATAAATGTATACATCTATGAGAGCTTACGCATTCAAAATGTTGTCTACAACAACGTTTATTTGAACAGTTATTGCTTTTTTTTTGGGTTATTTTAGACCCAAAAAATTATAAATATTAGAAAAGAACTATATGAACATTTATTAATAAGTAACAACATATCAAATTCTTACTTGAAGTAGAAAAATAAAAGATAACATAAATTAAAAACTTCTACAAAAATTAATCTTGATTAGAGGAGGCCCACCCATCCATAGGATGGCCACCCAGAACTAGTTCCTCAAAAGTCAATATCAAATTTGATAAAAGTGCCTTTTTTTTGTTTTTTTTCATCACTAGGCATAAAAACAGCGTGTGTTGTGCGCTTGCTAGTTGGGACTCATGAGTGAGTCGAAAAGTTGATAAGAAAGTTTATGAGCTCCTGATTGAAATTTGATTGTTTTCATGGTAAATAAGTGGTGAATGAGGCATAATATGTATATTTTGGGTGTCCTACAATGGTAAATGAATGTGTTCTAGGATAATTTTTCTTACAAAAGTTCTATTTTTTATATTTTGATATTGTAACCTAATTTCATTAATTCACCATAATATTATTAAGAAAATATTGTAAATGAGGAAGTAGATAAGAGGAAAAAAGTGTGAGATTAAGTTGGCAAGATATATTTAGGGGCTTGAAATGCTGAAGTAAAAAAATATTTTGTAAAGTGATTTTTATGATTAGAATATAGCTTATCTAACTAAGAAAATATAGTCAAAAAAAGTATGCAGTACTTTTTAAGGGCATGTGAAAAATATAAACTAAAAAACGCATTTAAAAGCTGTAAACTTGTTTTATCCCAAAGTTCACAAAACATTCAAAAATTGCATTGCTTGTTGCCACCGCTATTCATATGATGATAATGTGGATAAAACAATTCTTAGTGTTTTTGGCCTAACTTGTAAAAGTGTTTTTGGACTTAAAAAACACAAATTGGGATAAAAATTGCTAAATTGGAAAACTCAAAACTGTTTTTACAAATTATTTTTGGGAAAAGTTAACCCCAGAAATAGAAGCAGTAAGTTACTACTTCTGCTTCTGATTTTTTAGGAGGCACCTAATCTTGTAGATAATTTAAGTGAGATTTTTCAAGTGGACTCTTGGACCCTAAAAAATAAAAGAAATTTCCACCCTACATTTTATAAACAACATAATACTATTACTGTTCTCACATGTCTTATCTCTTTCTCTCACTTCATTTCCAGTAGAAAATATCTCTAATTTCTTTAGTTTGAACTCTGTTTTCCCCCTCTTAGGTTATGAAGGACAACAAGAATCTAACCAAAATGGATCTGAGTCATCAATATTGTACCGAACAATACTCAATTCATGCTATGAGTGCCAATATTCAATCTTTTGAGTTTGATTTGTATTTTTTGTATCGATTCATCTAAAATTCATCTTAAATTTGATTGATTCTAACCCCAAATTAAATAACCATCAGACTAATCAAAGGGGAAAAGGGGGACAAAGCTAAAAAATGGTTCTCGTTTATTTGAAAGATGATGGAAGTAATGATGAAGGTTAATCAACGGTTTCTAGTAAGTGGTTGTTGTTGAAAGAAAAAGATTAGAGACTTTCTCTAAGTGTCGCAAAGCAAGCAAGGAAGAGAGGTAGATGCAAAAAGAGGAAGAAAAGAGGTAGATGAAGAAAGTGGAGAGAGAAAGAGGAAAAAAAGTGTATGAGACGATCTTACTCTTTGGACCCTAGTATCCTTTATATATTATTTATTATAACTCGAAGAGCTCTGAGGCCGTGTGGCTGAGAGGTGCCTTATCCAACCACCCCTCCCGGGTTTAAATCAAAGGGGGAGCAAATTGTGCTTTGTGCATGGAATTTACGGCTGGCCTAGTTCCTGGGCTTTGTGCTCAGGCTTTGGCACCCCTTACCCCTTGGTCTGTTAAGGTCTATTGGGTAACCTTGAGATAGGGGCCTGATGGGCTAGACCCGCTTATCATTAGAAGAAAAAAATATTATTTGTTATAAGCACATGATTTTTTACTATTTCTATGAATTTTAAGTAGATATGAGCTTGACAGTATCAAAATGAACATAACGATGAATAATTATGGGTTGTTTGTTATTTTCTTATGAGGTTTCCAGTATCAATTCATGTGGCTAGCTCATTACTTCTCTCTCTTTTTTGGTGGGGGGGGGGGGGTGTTGCCTCTTCAGTATTGAAGTGGGGACATTGGTTTTTTGGGATGATGTTAAAACTTTACTATTTGAATTTCTATCCCATCCTAAAAATATGACCAATATTATAAGCAGATGTTTTGTAGTCTATAAGAATATTAAAAGTTAATTGTCCCTACTCTAATTATTTAAAGCTTTTCTTATCAAAAATAAAATAATGTTATGCTATTTTTAAAATATCAAATAATTGTAATCACTCCCTGCGAATCTTTGTATTTACAATCAAGAACAGCGCTTATCATACAATACAATCAACACCATTGAAAAAACAAGCAGTTTCAACGAATAATGATTGTCCTAGGAATAAGGTTTGATACTGATCTTGTGTATTTTGTAGTGCAAATCAAATTATTTTTGTACTTCCACACTTCAAAGTAATAGTATTTAGTGCTCACCCTATTAACATTACAGGGCAAAGGACCATTGAATCGTAACATTGTCATTGATCTTTTATAACCCCAATACGTCCATTCACAACCAAATCACCCATACAAGATAAAGTAAGCACTATTCTTTTCTCACTAATATTATTTGATATAATCTCTTGGAGCATAATTATAACAATATACTATCCCAGTGTCATAATTAGGATGCAAAGTTGACAACATTGACTTGACTATGATGAGTCTTAATTTTTTTTTTTTTGAAATTAAAATATGCTTTTGCTATGGCCACAAGTAGAGTAAGACAAAGTTGGTTATCTTAATGGGCTTTCAATTATTGTTAGGTGTTAGAAGTGTAATATGAATTAGTGCCTAATATTTATTTCGTGAGGCTATTACTTAAAAAAATTGGCTATTTCTATACTTACTTGTTCTTTGTTGTTGCATATATATATATATATATATATATATATATATATATATATATATATATATATATATATTATTATATATATATCCCTATATTCATATTTATAATAATATGATTGATGATGATGATTTAGATGAGTTTTATATGCATGTATATAACAGCCTTAGTTCTATGTGTGTATACTTGCATGCCGTGTTGTCGTTTTTTGTCTACATACGACATATGTGTGTGGGTATGTATGCTGTATGCATGTATGTATATGTGTGTATTGCATGCAGTATATATTAGTGATGTGTGTGTGTGTCTATATAGTATATAATAATTATAATAATATATATATATATTATATATATATTATACTTATAATATATGTATATAATTATATAATATCTATAGATATATCATATATAATATATATTATATATATATATAACACACACATACATATATATATATATATACCTATATACTCCTATACATTATATATATATATATATATATAGTGGATGTATATTTATATTATATTTATCTAATATATATAATATATCGGTATATATATATATATATATAGTATACCACACAAACCACAAACAGCACACACAACCACACACAGCACACACACCACACCACACACACCCACCACCGCCACACATATATATATTATATATATATATATATATATATATGTATATATAATATATATAGTATATATATTTGTACATATATATATATATATGTATATAACATAGGTAATATATATATGATAGTACAAATTATATATATATATTATTATAGCTATATATATTTATATAAAATGTATATAATATATATATATTATATATAATATATATAGCCACACACACACACATATCAGATATATTTATATTTATATGATATATATATATTATATATATATAATTATATAATATATATATATGTACATACAAGACCCATTAATAATAATGTAATATACAGTCTAACATATATATATATATCGTATATATACATATATATTATATATAATATATATTACTATATATATATGATATCATAATAATCTATATAGCTATATATCTTATCTATATATGTGTGTGGTGTGTGTGTGTGGTGTGTGGTGTGCTATATAAATATAATCTTATATCTCTAATATCATCTATCGTATATATCTATATCTATATAATATAATATATCATAGATACTCAAATATAGTATACAATATATATATATAATATTCTCTTTGTCCATATATATATGTGTGTATATCTATAGTATAAATATATTATAATAGATGTTAGGGCAAGAAAGGAATAAGGCAATAAGTATGCTATTATAATACTGTGCAAATATGGTGTGTGTGTGTGTACATATATTATATATTGTATATATTATATGTATATGATATATATATATAGATATCTATATATATATATATAATATCATGCACATATTATATATGATTATATATATAATAATCTCAATCTTATCTACTCTCTTCTATATCTATATTATATATATGTGCACATAGCTCATCTCGATGTCTAGTATATGCCCATCTCTGTATCTCTCTATATGTCTAATACCCTATATCTTCTGTATATTCTCTATATATAATTCTATACTATCTATATAATAATATATATGTATATATATATATGTTCACATACAATTTTCATATTGACTACTCTATATGTTGTGTGTGTCATTTGTGTGGTGTTGTATATACATGGATATGCACCACACACACACACACACGCACACACACAAAGCACACACACACAGCAACAGACACACCACACACCTTATATATATCGAGTATATATATATATATATTTAATATATATATATATAGTATAACATTTACTGTAGATATATATATATATATTATAATGTGCCAAATCCATAAATATTTATAGTAATATATATGTGTATGATATATATATTATGCACTATATATATATATATGTATCATATATCTTATATATACACACACACACACACACGTCCAGGAGACACACACCACGACACATATATATATATATATATATAGATAATATATATATATATATTATCTTCTATATATATATGTAGATATATATGTAGATATAAATATAGATCTATATTATATATTATCTATAAATATATCTATACTAGTATATCATCATACTATATATATATATAATGTGGTGTGTGTGTGTGTGTCTTGTGTGTATCTGCACATGCATGTGTTTATATTGCTATAATAGTCCGAATATATGTGTGTATATGTTTACAATATATATATATCTATCTTCCATCTCATATACTCGATATTATACTCTATCTCTCATATATCTACATAGTGTTCTATATCATTCTTGTGTGTGTGTGTGTGTCTATATATATGCATATTTATCCTCTTCTATAGTATGCTAATCTATATGCAGTTGTGTGTGTTGGTCTCATCTATCTACTCTACTCCTCTCTCATATCTTATATCTATCTATATCTCCTCTCATCTGTCTCTGTCTCTCTCTCCTACTCTCTCTCTCTCTCTTCCCTCTACTCTATACTCTCTCTCGCTCTTGTATCTGTACATCGTCTAGCTACTATCTCTCTCTCTCTATATACTTACTCTCTATACTCTCTACTCTCTATCTTCTCTCTACTCTTCTACGTCTCTCTCTCTCTCTCTCTCTCTCTCTCTCTCTCTCTACTGACGGTCTCTATTGTGTGTGTTTGGTGTGATGTGTCTCATCTCATCTCTCTCGGTCTCTCTCTCCTCTCCCGCTTCTGCCCCCCCCCTGTCTCTGTCTCTGTTCCCTGCTTATCTGTCTGTCTCTGCCAATGTGTGTGTGTCTACTCTACTCTCTCTCTCTCTCTTCTCTCTCTCTCTCTCTCTCTCTCTCTCTATCCGAACGCGCCGCCTATCTATCTCTCATATCTTTCTACTATCGCTCTATCTTCTCTGCCACCTGTCTCTGTCTATGTTGCCATGTATGTCTGCTACTGTATATGTGTATATTATAATATATCTATATATATATAATCTTTGATATATATATATATATAGATATATATAATATATTAATATATATATATATTAGATATATATATATATATATATATATATATATATATATATATATATAAAATTAAAAGGATTGCTTTGCTAGATAACTAGTTAAAAATACATGAAAGGGCATTCTGAAGTATAGTGTGGCCCTTCTGGCATAACTATAGAGAAAGAAAAGGAAAGTTGGGATGCCATGACAAGAAAGACCTTTTGTTGAGTCTGTGCGGAGGAGGTTCATGTTGGAAATAGGTCACATATGCATTTTAGTAAGATAGGATGGGAGAATTTAGTTACAAAGTTCCAACAAAGGAGTGGGTGGAAGTATGGTTACAGGCAACTAAAAAACAGGTGGGAAAATCTAAAAGTTCAATATAAGACATAGAAACAGTTACTGATGGACATAGACTTAGGATAGGACCAGGAGCAAAATACTATTCTTGTTGATCCATCGTGGTGGGAAGAGAAGGTGAAGGTTCATTGTAATTCCTAACACTTTTAATATGGTATTGCCTATTAATTTAAAGATAATAATGACGTGTTTTCTTTATTTTACTTATATACTAATCATGAAATAGCTCATTTTCGTGAACATGGATTAGAAAATGCAACAGAGATGGAGATAATATTTTCTAAGGCATTTGCAACTGGTGAGCATTCATGGGATCGATATACATCACAAGTTACTAAATAGTGGGGACAAGAAAAGGGGGAGGAAGAGTATAGAGAATGTCAAATAGATGTAGAGGTTGAAGATAATGGACATGATAATGGGGAAATAAATATTAGTTTGGAAGATATTTGAGGTCGGAAATGTTATTCTTATTGAAAAAGAGCATAATATGAAGAAAAAAATATCTACTTCTGATAAAGGGAATGAAAAGGCAATTGTCCCAAATAAGTCCAAAGTAGATACTGCTACAGGCATGCGATACCAATTGGGTCAGTCCAAAGTAGGAACAGCTTCTAGGATGGGTGTTGATCCTCCTGGTTGTAGTATTGCGGAATGCATCAGTTTATTAAAGTCTCTTCCCAGTGTTGACCTCGGAAGTGAGTCATATATGCTAGGTGTTGGTTTATTTATCAAGCGACAATATAGAGAGATATTTATTGCATTAGAAGATGATGATGTGAGGGTGGCTTGGCTTGAGGATGAACTTAAACGTGAGCATATAAGTGCTTCTGGTCATTAGTTATCTTTTAAAATAATATTCATTGTGCACACACGTTGAACTTTAGTTCTTATGTTTTATTTTTTGGCTATTGGAAGCAAGCATAAATGTTAGTTTTTTAGGCTATTAGAGAAATGGATTGTCATTTAATGTATTGATATAAAATAATTTTGTTTTGGTAGTGATTATTGATTACTTTGTCATAAATCATTTGATTATTTTTGTTAGGATGATGGAATTGGCATTAATGTAAAGAAGAATACTAATGGAGAATGAAATGGATGATTATGAAAGTGATGATTGCAAGGAGGATAAAGAGATATTGCTGAAACATGAACTTAACAAGGAAAACATGCTTTTACTTGTCACCTTTGGGAGCAGCATTAGACATTCAATATTACATGAAGCACCTTATGAAATAAAAGGTTAGAACTTCAATATGCCCTCGTTGGCAATATGTAATTGAAACACTCAACATCCCAAGCGAAAGTTATAGAATGTTCAGAATGGAGCCTAAGTATTATTGATGTTAGCCAAATTGTTAGTGGATAATTATGGTCTACATCCAACAAGGGCAATGTGTGCAGAAGAAGTGTTGGCCATGTTTCTTTGGGTTTGCGCTCATGGACATTCCAATCATAATGTTCAGTCTAGCTTTAAGCATTCTAGAGAGATAATAAGTAGAAAATTCTTTGAGGTTTTGCAATACTTAGTGGCTTTTTCAAGCGATATTATACAACCACCTAGTCATCAATTTAAAGAGATTCCATGCAAGATCAAAGAAGATTATCAATTTTGGCCACATTTAAGGGTGTGATTGGAGCAATGGATGGTACTTATATTCGTTCTGTCATGACTCCAAAAGATGATGTAGTTCCCTACGTAGGTAAAAAAGGCTACGCCACTTAGAACGTAAGGACAATATGTAATTTTGACATATTGTTTACCTTTGTTCAAGCTGGTTAGGAAGGATCTGCACATGGCACACGTACTCTTACTGCGACGTTAGAAAAATAAAAAAATGCCAACATATTTCCACATCCTCCTATGGTATGTACTAAATAATACAACATTGCATTTTTTGTATATTTGGCAAATTAATACCACTTTTTTTTCCAGGTAAGTGTTACGTTGTGGATGCTAGTTATCCAAACATGAATGGAAATCTAGCACCTTTCAAGGGACGACAACATCAGTATCATCTTCTTGATTTTAAACGTTCAAGGCAACCTCCAACAGGATATCATGAAGTGTTTAATTTTGCACATGTATTTCTTATAAATGTTATCAAAAGAACATTTGGAGTGTGGAAGAATAGATGAAGAATATTATTGGAAACACCAAGTTATAAATTTTCTACATAATCTAAGGTTGTGTTTGCAACCATGGCTCTTCATAGTTTTATCAGAAAATATGCAATTGCAGATGTAGAGTTTTATAAGTGCGATCGAGATCCCAATTACATGCCTATAATGGAAGAAGATAATAGAGAAGAGTAGAGAAATAGAGATGATTGCTCATTAGAGCATGGTGGAGCTTTGGATGATAACGATATAGGTTCACTTTGTGATAAGATTGCTAGATCTCTAGTAAGTTGAAAATGATTTTTTGTCTTTTCTCCATGGAGATAATAAAATGAAAATACAGTACACGGTAAAGACATTTTTATGAGTCATTAGATATTTTATTTCATAAGATTTTGTATTTTACTTTAATTTGATCTTTATTTTAAGTAGCTGTGTTGACATGCAATATTAAGTCTAACCAAATGTATAAATTCATGATGTTTAAGCTTTAGTGACTAATTAAGTGCTAGTTTAATAAATGGTATTGCTGAAATAAAAACATTAGCCAAAAAATATGATGTGAAAGTAAGATGTAAAACAAATGCAAAAAAGTCTTTCAAAAACTAGGTCAAAACACAACAGTTTTCTGAAAAGCACTTAGTCTAGACCAAACACTTCATAAGTTCTCTAAAAATAGTTTTTTAAACAAGTGCTTTTGAGAAACAAAAACAATTTTGTAGAAACTAGGAGAAACATGTACTTATTCCCTTTTAAGGTATAAGGATTTATTATTACAAAGTTCACAACTAGACATGAAGGTACAGGTGAAAGGAAAGGATTATCATGTAATTCTTCTTTTAGCAAAAAATACATGATACAAGTGAAGTGAATTATCAATTTTTCCGTGAAATATAGACATTGCTTATGTTTGCCCACCTCTTATATTGTTTTCATAACTTCTTTACTGATGAGGATGATTCCTCAAAACTCCCAAGATCAACAATAGCAATGGATCACAACACCAAAGGGATGCTTCTCTTTGGATTCAATATCAAACAATCAATCAAATTGTGAGATATGGGCCAAAAAAAGAGAACCCTAAGTAAGATAAATAATTTCTACTGAATTTCTCTCCAAAAGGCTTAGAGCAACCAAAGATAAATTATAAAAGAAAGACTCTAATCACGATTCTTTACTTTTAGAGACAAAGATGTAGAGATTTTAAGAGAGAAGATGACCTTTCGCCCTTCATTTCATAGTCAACTCAAGCTAGGCATACATGGAGGAAAATGGGTCTATGAATACCCAAAATAGAGGGGATTAGATGATACATTACTGGGGCAATTGGGCCAATGGGGGCTTACCAAGTATTCTAGAAATATAAATCAAAATACTAAGATAATAACGTCCATAATGAGCGATATTTTTTTATGATTCCTTCTCCACCTTCTAGGAAGCTTCTAGAAGATTCTACTCCACCAATAGGGGTGCTACCACATGGGACCTCCTCCTTGATATGTAGACTCATCCAATATTAAGTAATCCAAAGGATCATAACTCTATCCGTGTCAAATAAGGCCAAATCCCAGATTGTTCCAAAACTAAAATTTTGTGCACACTCTTTTTATTTGGGCCCTTTCTGCCAAATCTAAATCCAATGGCAAATTTTAGCACATGGGCTTGCAATAAACACCTTAGGGAATTAGTAAAACTTGGGCTTGCATCAATTTGGAAACTTGGGCTTGCATCAATTTGGCTTCATTAGGTAGGATCTAAACTTAACCCAAATTCAGTAAGTTTATCAATGAAAACCTGAACTATAGGAGTTGTGCCTTTCATCACTTTAGGGAAACAACATGTAACATAATTCAAAAATATATTGCATTATCCTAAAGTAGACTCCCTAATCTTTCCAAAAAACAAGGAATGACCCAATTAAACATCATTTAGGGGGTGAGAAGCCAAGTCAAACCCGGGTGCAGTGCTGGAATGGTGACCTTCTTAAGGTTAGTTTGGACTTTCATATAGATAAGGGTGTGGCCAAGAGTTGGCTTGTTTTCTGGTATGCATCATTTATGTAGGCATTTTTAGATAGCTCCCTTAGAGAAATTTAACTACAATTCCATATCTTTTTGATATACATTTTATTCCACAAACTTTATCCTGAAGATCTTTACCACTGGTGGGAATATTTATAAAATCTTTGCTATATTTCTTACCCTTGGCACAAGTCATGACTGAATAAAGGATTTCAAAGGCACTTTAGATTAGGTTTACATTAAGCTTATTGTTTAGGATCTGGACCAATGATCCATGTAAGACACTTATTTTATTCGATTCATTTCTCCTATTGGGCCTTAATTAGACTTTAGCCAAATTCCCATGGACTGTTCCAGTTACCTGAATCATTTTAACCTTAACGTATGTTAAAATTTGTCATCTTGCATGCCTTAATCTTTCATACAGACCTTGTATGTTTTTCTCTCCAAGAATATTTTTGCTTGATTTGCGAGCTTCCTTAGTCTTAAGGACTTTTTAGGGTTGCTTCTACACCCTTTATTAATCTATTCTTTTTCCTTAAAAGGTTTAGCTAAGTAAATTTCCATAAGATTATCTAGCTTTTAAAAACAACCCTAATCGAATTTTAGATTCTTATTTTGAAAACTCAAATCTTGGCTAATTTTATATTTCTTTCCCTAAGAAACTTTTGGCTTCAACTCCATGTTACTTAAGCCTACCTTAACTGAGTGTCTCTTAACTTTCTCTCCATTTTCCCATGCTTGTAACGATGACTTGGTTCAGTTATTAGAGAGTTTTTGATTAGACATATGTACTTCGAACTGTTTTCCCTCTAATTTTGACATTGCCCTAGTCTTTACCCATGAATTCAACTTCATGGTACATATATTTCAGTAAGACTTCAAACCCTTTCAATATTCTCAAATACTATTCCCAGTTTGGTCTTACTTCAAGTTTCTCAAAGCACTTTCCAATCTTTCTCAAAGTTTCTATAGCCACTTTCTTAACAAATGGCGTATACAGAGATTGTAGATTATCATGGACTCCCTGAGGATCTCTTCCTATCCCTCCCAATCCTTAAAGGAGGATGTTGCCCAATGCTGGTGCTTGGCACAATTTGGCAAAAATTCACTTTGCGGAGGAGAGAAAAGGGAGTGTGGGTCAATTTTGGATTGACATTCTCAACAATCTTCATTTTTAAGTGTTCATCAAGAAGCCTGAAATTTTTAACCAACTTTCATCAAGGGTGATTGGTCTTGCCTCAAGAGGGAATTTTTGATGACATTCTAGGGCATCCTAGGTGATGTCCTATTGGAGGTTAAGAAAGTGTTAGGTCTTAGTTAGTAATATTGCCCTGAAATTTATTAAGGTCACTCTTGTTGTCGTTGGGATCAACTGGTGTTCCACTTGTCCTCCCAGATATGCCTTTCTACTACCCTTCTCTTATGATATTTCCTTTGCTCCTCCCTTCATGGGTGCCTTTCCTAGGGTCAGCCTTGACTAGAGTGTTGGAGGAACCTCTATGGTGACTAGTAGAGAAGGCTCCAGTAGGATGGGGAAAACCTCATTGGCTTCATCCAAACCTAGATATGGGCTTTCACCCTTATCATCTATTTAGAAAGGAAACCAATTGGGGCATTGGTGATAATGATTCCCATCTTCTCTCTGACGCATGTATGAGCTTCTCTCTCTTCTATGTCTTGGACGAGGAGTCTCACTCTTTCTTCACCTATTCCTTTGGTGCCTTTAGCCTAGAGGAATTATACGTTACAGGTATAGGGATGATCTTGAAAAGGTTGAATGAGAATAAAAGGTCTTGGACTAAAGGAAGAAGAGAGACGAAGGAATGAGGCAGAAGATAGAAGAAAGGCAGAGACCACATATCTTTAAATGGAACGAAAGGGGAGAAAAAGAGAGAAGAAGAGAATTCAAACTCCTCCATCCATAGTTGGGTTTAAATAAAATAGATCTTCCTTCGTGGTAACCTAACTCTTATCACAAGCGTGCCTTGTTTAGGTAGATTCCTCTCAAGCCTTTGATGAGGGTGGAGTATTAGAGGTACTTCGGTCTCCATGAGCCTTGATTATTTTCTTTTCATTCTCTTATTTCTCTTTTGTCTTGTTGCTTTATCAGCATCTAATGTAAATGTCCTAATTGTACACTGAATAAATAATTTCTTTTCTTTCTCTTTTCTCTTTTTGCTCGTCTGACTGTGTTTGGTGCTAGTATTTAAATTAGTTTTTGCATAATTTTCCTTTTACCCTCACCTCAAATTACTTAACAATATTTCTCAGGGCATCTCCTCTATGAATTGAGAATTTTAACATTTGCACTTCATTACTGATAGATTTTGCACAATTACACAAAAATTAAGGCTTCTTTACTTTGACCTTCAATCTTATAGCTTTGTCACAACCCACCTATTCATGGAATCTAACAAGACCTCCACCACCTCGTTTTGTGGGGTATTATTTGCCTATGTCCCAAATCCTGCATTGGTTGAGTTGGTCTTATCTGTCAATTCTCCTTTTGAAGTTAGAACCCTTGAAGCTTATTTATGAGTTTTGCTCATTGAGAATTTATTTAGATTTGGAATTTGTGATCAAGAACTAGAAAGCACTTTCTTCCTGTAATTTAAGCTAGTCACTGGGATTACTTCAAAGCCTATATCCCTCCATCTTCTTGTGAAATTCAAGATTTCTTAGATAATCTCCTAAAGTGTTTCCTTTTGCTAACATTTTGTGTAAGAACCTTTGGTAGAGGATACCCTATGGATTGGGATCTAAATACCCTAGTCCTTAGGGTATGAGTGCCATTTTTAGAGGAAATGAATCCCTAATTTCATCCATCCTATAGTACATAATCATTCTACACCTGTCTTTAAAGATCTAGAGGTAGTTGGGCCTACATCTCTTTTCATATGAGGTACTGTTGCCCCACGGCTAGGTCCATACCTTTAATCTTCAGTAGAAGAACAATTGTGGTAGGGTTTGTCTGCTCCTCACATAAAGAAATTGAAGTGCATAAAGTGTGAACATGAACCTTCAATGCTTCTCCAACTCCTTTTATAATCCATCTTTTAAGTCCATCTCATGCAAGAGGCTTGAAGTCTTCTAAGATGTGTAAGTGAAAATTGGAGTATAGTGCTGAGTGCTTGCAAATAATACAGAGGTTAATACCTTGTCCATCCAGGGGTTCAACCAGGTTATAGTCCAAGAGCCATTTGAAGATGATGTAAGATCTTAGATGCTAAGGAGAATAAGATCTTCTTATAAGGGAAAAACGATGGAACCATAATTTTCTGATGATTTTGATTTAGATTAATTTAATAGGTTATAACTGTGTATTTTTTGCTTTTGAATTACATGTATATTGGCCCCTCTTTTACTTATGATTTGACATACTCTTTCTTTTTATACTTCTTCCTTGAAGTAATGAAATGTTTTATTATGGGATTTTATGTGAATTTTTAGTTAAAGCTTAACATTTAATGGTTTTTTTTTAATTCTCTTGCTGATTTTAGACCTCTCACTTTATTGTCTCTTAATGACGTGACGTAGAACTATATAGTCACTTAAGAGCTCAATTTAGGGTTTTGTTTTTCTAGCAACTTTTGAGCTTCTTCAACCCTCTTTAGAAAGAGTATTGGTCATTAGGTGCTTTAAGTTTTAAATCAAAACATGAGCACTTAAGTCCATCTCTTCACTTTAGTTATCCTTTGCTCGAATTTCTTAAAACCTTTTTCTTAATTTGAAAACGACTATTGAATATTTTAAGAAGCACATGTAAGAGCATCTTGAATTATATGAAGGTTTTCCAAAGGCTTCCCATACTAAAGAAAGAGGCCTTATGATGGTTTGGGCCTAAATTTGAAAACTCTAGTTAGTACACAGAGATAATAATTAGTGGTGTCAGGTAAAGAGATGTAGAGCAAGGAGGATGTCATGAAGAGTCTTAACATGGATACCTATCGCCTTAACATTCGTTTTCTACTATCTAATAGCATTTTTATTTGAAATGAGGCTTCCTCTTCATTCCTTTACGAAATGCTTATTACAACTCTATAGGATCTCCCTTTGCTAATTTACTCCCCCAACATTGCCAACGTCATAGCTTATGAGCTTTTTTACCTAAGCTAAATTCATTCAACGCCATAGGTTCTAGGATTATTCTAGTGGTTTCAACCTTCAAGTTGTAAGCAAGGGGACTAAACTCCTAGACAAGCCCATTGGAATTAGTAATTGGAAAGAAGCTTAGGTTTTTGTGAAGGATCTTCACAAAAAAATGGAATTTTTCACCCGTATGCAAAGAGAGTCACAAGTACGGGACTTATGATCTCTTCCTTCTTATCCATCCCTTAGAAGAAAATAGGTAGACAACTAAACAAGAATACAACTCCTCCTTCAAGCTAGGCCAAGTAGAAATTTCCTAAGCAAAGGGGTTATGCTTCTGAGCAGTTTCAAGGGGTTGAAGACGATGATAGTTAATGGATGTCACATCTGCATGAATTTTAGGATCTCGGTGTTTGCATTTTAGGGGATAAATGTGCATTTTATAGTGATTTGATGCCCTTTTCTTCTATTATTTTACACTTTTGTTCGCATTTTTATGCATTTGTGTAAATTTTAAGTAACAAAACTCATTGCTGTAATGGTTTTAAAGATTGTTTAATGAAAGAAGGAGCTTATGAAGCTGAAGGAGTACCCAACATGGCTTACCTATCATCCTAACATTGTTTAGGAGGTCAAAATGGATCAAAGCATGCAAAATAGAAGAAACCAGCTTAGGCAATAGACAACATGGCATGTTTCGTGGGACATATTCATCCCATATTTCCAGGCATGATCATAGCATACTGGTTTTGGCACAGCTGTTTGGTTTTCCTTTGTTTTTTACATTTGTTTAGCAAAATTCATTTAATTAGGGCTACTTTATGCCAGTCCTAGCACCCATCTCTTCTATCATTAGTCTCTTCAATCACCATTAGATATTTAGAAGAATAAGCAAGAGAGGTTTGAAGCAAAATTTGAAGGTTTTCTGTGAAGGCTGAAAGATCATTAAGCAAGTTCCGGAGAATAAGCACTCATCCAATCCCTTTCTCTCTATCTCTTTGCTTATCTCATATTTTATATTGAGAATGATTGTTTTGTTGATTTCAATAATGTGTGGGTAGTTTCTTTAATTTAAGGATTGTTAAATCGGACCGATGATTTTACTAGTTTAAATTTATTGTGTTGGAATTTTTGTTCGGTTGTTTCAATTTAGTCCTACAAGTTTGATTGTCACTGAGAGATTTTTGGGCAATTTCTTACATGTATATTAGATATTCAATCGAAGTACTAAAGGATGAACAATGGTATTGCATTGCTAAATTTAGACTCGATTTTATAATTGTTTGGGAAAGCATTGTGAATGAGGTGGTCTTATGATAATCTTGTGCTAAAATACTTGATTGAATCAGGATCTAAAGAGAATTGATGATTGGCTTAAATGTGTTAATTCACTCCATTTTGAAATAAAGTTCGAAATTAATGTGAATCATCAATATTTGAATCAACAAGCATAGTTGAGAGAGCTTGTTTGACTAGTAATTCAATGCATTGTTAGGTGATGCTACTCTTAGAAGCTTTTAATCATTGAAGTTAGTCCAAGTGTATTTATCACTTTGTCTAGTTAAAATTCAATTCCAAACTTTGGATCACTCTAAGCAAATTCCAACGACATAAACTTGATGGTCCAATCTTGTATTTGTGGGAACGACCTTGATATCCTACAACAGCTCATGGGCTTACGAGCTTATCATTCATTTCTCCTTTCTAGAGAGAGGGTTGTGAAAGCCACCTTTGGAGAACTCCTGGAGGTAACTCTTCTCGTACTTGCCTCAAAGCTTCATATTGTGGTTGAGAAGCTCAAGGTTGAACCTCTTTCTCCTCTTTTTGAGGTGGAATCTCTAAGGTGCTAAAAATATCCTTTGCAGAATGAAACTTCAAGAATCTAGGAGACTTTGAGGAAGGTACATGCTGAAAATGAGAGTTTGATGGTGGAACTTGAGAAGTAGAAAGAGTTTTCTTAATTCTGTAAGGAGGATGTAACCAAGACTCTTGCTAGTGACTTCCCTACTTTCTTGAAGCCAGCTGAGGCTGAGTCTAGCGTATAAAAGTCTAAAACGAAAAGGACTAAATAATGTATCTTTATAATGTATCATGATTCTTGCTCATTCAACAAAGTCTTATGAATTTAAGGGTTGTGTTGTCTTTTATAGCAAATTTCTCACTTGTTGTAAGTCTTCATCCAACCTATGGAATGTGGCTGATTCCTTGTGTTGCACTCATCTCCATATGTTTGATGTTGTTATTGAATAAAAATATATTTTAAAATTGAACATTGTGCAAATAGAGTTTACCTTTAGGCTAGATTGTTGCTCTGGGCCGGATTTATCATTGAATTGTTGAATATAATCATCAAAATCAATCATTAGAAATTTAGTTCTCCACTGATAGAACATCATTCTTATTTCTTAATTTGTTATGTAATTTCCATTGAATTGATAGAATTGAGTTTGAGTAAAAATCAAAAAGTTAATTGAATCTGTATTGATTCAATAAAATCAATCAAAGTTCAAATTATTATCATATACCCCTTAACATATGTGGAAATGTTTTTTTAAACAGTCACCTTTTCTGTTGATTTTTTTGACCTCTTTGACCATGTAGATTCACATGCATTTAAGTCAAAAATCTGGTGAATGACTTTAGAAGTGATAGTGAGGCCTATAATGCCCTTAATGTTTGAATTTTTATTTTCATCAATATTCTATTTTGACCAATATATAAGCCCTTGGCTTCACCTCCCTTTTATCTTCATCATTAGCCTCTCATCTTCTGCAATCGTCTTTCACCATTGACAAAAGTAGAAGTTGGTTAGAACATAAAGGTGGGAGAAGCACAGCGTGAAAATGCTAAGTGAAGAAGAAAATTTAAGATTTCATCATCCCTGTCAAAGTTGAAAACCTAATTTTTCAATTTTGCATTTATTCTCTTTATCCATTTCAAATGAAAACCCTAATTTTTCTGTTTTGCATTTATTTTGTTCATCCACTTTAATTAAACCCTAATTTTGTGTGATTATGCTGCTTTATTTTATCCTTTTTATTGAAGTCATGGACTGTTCAAAATAGAAGTTCATTAATCAAAATGCAGAGGATGAACTGAAATGGATTACATTGTTCTGAAACCTGAGAAGAACTTCATGAGGTCATATTCTAGTTGTATCAAATGTGGATGCTTCTTGTTCTGAGTAGATGAGGAAGAAGGTCATGGTTTTGGGAGAATTGTTTGAGGAAGACAAAGAAATAATGAAGCTAAAAAGCAAGGTGATTAAGTGTTGAACATCAATGGTGTCTAAGAGATAATGGTTCAACTAGTTAATACTTGTTATGAGATGACAGAAGGGAGGAAGGAATCCAAATTAACTTTGGGGAGGATTTATGATGTAGTTAGGATTGTTTTGTTGCTTGGCGTTGGAATATTCTTTGTTATAGTTGTTCTTTTAGCTACTAATGCTTAATGTTGTTATTGTAATGATTTGTGAGGTAGTTTGTGTATCTTTGTACCGGTGTGTATGATAACTTTTGGAATAAATGGATGGCAAGTGTTCTGTTTTTCATAAGTTGCTAATATTTGCAAAGAAGAACAAACATATTTTTACCAAAGAAAAGCGCGCAGTTAGCGATGAAAAATATTCGTCTCTAAATTTTTTTTTTTGGTCGCTAAATAATTTAGTGACGAAACAGAGACGAAAAAACATTTGTTTCAAAACCCACCATCGCATATGAAATTAGTGATGAATTGTATTTTTCATCTCTGTTAGCTACGAAAATAAGGACGATATATTTTTCATCTCTAATAGCGACGAATATATTGCGGTATCCATTTCATACAAGTTCGTCTATGTTAGATATGAAAATAGAGACGATGTGTTTTTCATCTCTAATAGAGACGAATATATTGCGGTAGCCATTTCATATAAGTTCATCTCTGTTAGAGATGAACTAGCTATGAAATATTTTTCATCTGTATTAGATATGAAGGGTTATTGGTTGCCATTTCACGAATGTTCATCTCTATTAGAGATGAAAATTGCTACAATGCACTTTTCATCTCTATTTGAGACGAATATATTTTGTTACCTTATGAATTGATTCGTCTCTATTAGACACGAAACTTGCCACGAAAAGAATTTTTCATCTCTATCAGAGACAAAATCATTCTTGCCATTTCGCTTTAGAAATGTGTTTCATCTCTACCATAACGATAATGTTTTTGTATCGATTTTACTAATTTTCATCACAGATGCAGGCAAGTTGTTTTGTAGCATGTTGAACGATATGTTTTGTAGCCATGTCGAATGATATGGATCTTGTGTCATGCGCCCTTATTAATGATTTCATATAAACAAATATATAAACTGACAGAAGAATATATAATCAGCGACAACAACCATATGTAGGCACAAGTGAAAGTACATGATCAAAAAGTGTCGAGTGTCGTCATCTAGCATATCTTCGATCACCCCTATTTCTGAGTCCCCAAAAATATATAAAGTTTAAATGTACCAAACTACAACTAATTGTAGTTATTAGGTACTTCGATCACCCCTGTTTCTAAGTCCCCCAAAATATATGAAGTGTAAACGTGCCAAACTACAACTAATTGTAGTTATTAGGTACTAACTAAACCCATCGCTAATGAGTCTCAATTCAAACATATAATTGCGTCCTCATCCAAAAAGGCAATCTGTAACCTTAAATTAGACTGCACAAACATAAGCTAAGAGCTAGGTAGGGGCTAGGAGCGAATAGGAAGAGGATGGGCCCTCAAGCCGAGCAAGTAGGCTAGCAATCAACTCTCTTTGTTGTTTTTGTTCCTCCCTAGTGGCTCTAAGTTCTTCCCTCGTAGCTTGAAGTTCCTCCTAGGATTTTTTTAAGCGAGTCTCCATTTGAGAAACAACTGAGGGTGTGCATGATGATGATGGGCTGGAGCGACGACCGAACCTTGGGTAGTAAACTTTCGACTCCGTTCCAAGTCCGTAAATAGTTCTTTTCTTGTTCTTGCCTCTATGTAAGGTTCAAATCTCTCCGATAATCAAAACCAAAATGGACTAATATATAAACTGTTTCGAAATAAATAAGATTATCATTGTACTGTATTAGCTAAACACATATAACCAAAGTATCTTATTTTCTTATATATTAGCATATGCTTAAATACAACAGCGAGCTATTGCATTGACTCCAAAAAAAAGCATGCCCTACACAACCACCAAAATTGATGAACCTTCAAAATCGCAAAACCACCAAATACTGAGTTCAATAACCTATAACAATGTATAATGACATGTGTAAAATAGAAAATAATACAACCACCAAAAACTTGGTATTTTAAGACCGAGGTCTAAGTCTCTCTATTGTCAATGTAGTCCTTTTCATTAGATTTTGCTTCGGATGTGAAGTTGAACTACCTTTAGTTCTAGGAGTCACTATTGAGTTTGGAGTAGTAGATGTCAATGGCTATAGTGGAGGAACGCTTGATGTGACTTGAGGTGAGTCTCTGATGATCATAGGTTGTGACAGGCTTGGTGTTCCTCTTCGCTTCTTCTTTAGCCTATCAGTGAGCTGCATGTATGGAGCTGAGGAGGATATAGCCTGATTAGCCACGATTACAGCTGCTGCCTGGTGATCCTTTGTGGAGTAACAGATTTACATGTTGCTTGGCTACTTGAAGGCTCAACACCCATGCAAGGCTGTGAAGTTGAAGGCCCAGCTTGCTTCTTTGGCCTACCTCTCGTATTATTACCCTTTCCCTGACTGGGCTTTCTCTTCCTCTACTTCTTACCAAGTAGTGGACACCCATTAATATTGTGGCCTAGTAACTGCACTGCACTTCACTGTACTTGACCTTTTCCTTTTTCTTCCCTTAACCCAATCTCTCCTTCTATCCTTGGGTGGAATAGCCCTTTTCTTAGAGATTGGAGGAGGTACAAGTGAAGGAAGGTTAGGCATAAGAGGCTAGACCTTAGGGTCTTTACTAGGCAGCAGTTAATCCCCATAAGTAGCTTTAAACTTCTCAATGGAGAAAGCTTCATGCACCTGATTCTCTAAGTTTTCATTCAAATGTATCAAATCCCTAATCCCATGTCTACATGGTGTCCCTTTAATTTACCAAAATTTATAATCACATGTTTTATCTTCCAGGTTAACAACAAACCTGGTCCTACCCTCTGTGACCTCAAATATCCCATCTCCATAAGTTTGGAGAGAAAAGCCCCAATAATCCTTTTAAAAAGTTGTCAACTTCTCCTTGACATATGGAGAAACTCTATCTTTTCACTTATCTGCTTCCTTCTTCCTAATTGCAAGCTATTTAGTTAGCTTGTCTCTTATTTCTTTAAGCAAGTTATAAATGAGCTTATCTCTTGCCATATTAAGGACATTATTTAAAGTCTCCACAAGGTAGTTATATTATCATCTGACTTTATAGAGGTTTGGAACAAATGCCTATAAAAATACTAACATAGCTTAGTGAACTAATGCTCAAACACATTATAGAAAGATGAAAGCAGTAGATGAGATCATACCTGTACTAATGCTCCTTTGGTTTATCAAGCAAGCAGTAGTAAGCACCAGGTTTTTCCAACCTTTTTGGAGAGCTTGCATAGCCTTATTATGGGTCCCTTCTGTGTAAGCATTAGTTGCCCTTAGCATTAGAACTTTTAACTTTGACCCTGTAGATACAGTCCTAAAATTCCTTTCAAAATGAATAACCCAAATCCTTCTTGAGGTAGTTAGAAAAGTAGTCTTAATTGCAAATATGATGCCCTGCAAAAAAATGTACAGGTTATGTGCAGTCAGTCAAGTTAAGTAACTTCAAATAATGAAGTAACATTAGCATTGACTATGTATTTCATGTACCTTGCATATGTCTATAATAAAAGTATACTCACTAACATCATCATCTCCAATTTGTCCTCTCAGTGCATTAAGAAAGTAGCACTAATTCCTTGCTTTCTTCATCAACAATAGAAAATGCAAAAAGGAAATAGCAATTATCAGCATCTAATCCATATGCAATAAGAAGAGTGTCTTGGTATGGTCCCTAAAGGTGACAACCATCAAGCTCAATAATTTTCCTGCACCCATATTGGAAACCCACCTTGCATACGTTACAATAAATAAACAACCTCTTTAATATTGAATTCCCACCCAAGTCAACTGGATCAGTCTATTTAATGGAAGTAATGAAACCTAAGTTTGTAACCTCCAATATTTCATAATATTTGACTAGGTTTCTATATCCTTCCTTATGTTTTTCCCCTATAATGTTCAATATCATCCTCCCTCTGCTTCTAACAATGTAGATTCCCAACCACACCATATCTTGTCATTAAAATACTTGTCGTTTCCTTTATTGGCATTATGGGATGAGCCCTCAAATCTTCATACAACTTTTTGGTAGTCCAGGTAGCTATTATACTGATTTTTAGCACAAGTATGTTTGTCCCCAATCACCTTAATCATGTATGTGACACCATCATGTAAAGGAGAAGCGTGAATTCTCTATACACAATTCTCTTCTTCCCTACAAATAGTTGTAAGTCTTCTTAACATACTTCGTATATACCCCTTCCTGCACCAAATAGTTGTTAAAAATACCAAGAAAGTACTTCTTATCTTCAAACATGTCCCACTATCCAAGAAAAATCTGATCATCAACCTCTGGTTCATACATTTTCCCACCAACGTACACCTTCTTATAGTTAGCAATTCATTTTCAGTAATGTGGTTAAAAATATCATCCTCATCCACCAAACCACAGTAAGATCCACTATCCTCTCATCCTCACTCATGTAACTTACATCCCCTGTCCATCGCATTTCACCATCATAACTTTTGTCACCATGAAAATATTGTCATCACTGCTATCATCCTGAAAGCCATTTTCTACATCACTATGAATAACTATCCTTTGCCCTTAGCAGCCCTGATCAAAGGCTTTTTAGATAGGATAGGGTATAGTCACTTTCAGTCATTATCCCCATCCCTTTGTCAGCCCTTGCCAAAGGCTTCCCAGTGGGGGGAGGGGCACGAACCTGTGATTGCTCCCTCATCAATTGAAGCAATTATCTAATCCCACAAGTCATCATTATATGCTAGTGGATGTCCTTGGGTAAACTTACCCTTATCTCTACCATTATTCACATTGCTCTCAACATGGCTATTCCTATCTAGCCTTTATTTTGTCTTGATTTAGTAGTTTCCTCTATTTTGCGTCTCTTTCTCAATAATGATAAATGTAATTTGTCTTTTCCTAGAACTATGCCACTCATCACACAAGTCCATCAATGTTTTATCTTAATTTAGTGGTGTCCTCTGTTTTGCCTTATTTGGATGGTGTAGCATATTATGAAATTCCTAGGATAGCTCGCACCTATCTTTCAATGCTCAAAGAACTCTTTAGCATCCCTTACAAGTTCAATTAACCCATACTCATCTCTATCCCTCCAATTACTAACATACCTCCACTATTTATATCTAAACACAACTTGAAATGGATTGTCCATCTACCAAATTAAGGCATAACAACAAGAACAAAAAAAAAATCTGAGTATATTCTATTTAGATTACAGTTAAAATAAAAATGAGAAACATTTGCATTTTGCTTTATAATTCCAATCCTAAAAAGTGAAGACGACAAAATCGACATGCAACTAGCCTGATTTTCATCAGAGACATTGAAAAACATAAGCAACCATATTTCAGTTCCTCAAACAACATAACACTAAAATTGAACCACATCTAACATATATTACGATTTTTCGTCAAAAAGCTTGCTTGAGACAAATCATTCGAGTTCAAAGATATGATTTTTACTCGTTTACTCTGCCAATCAGCCATTTTGCTAATCTTGCGTTTCCTGATGCACCAGAGCTTCGATCTTCAACCAATTCTTCTTCCCCACTATTCTCAAAGCAGAACGCTCTTTCTTCTCTTGAATTCTAAGGTTTTTCTTAGTACATTCTCTCACTAATAAGATGATAGAGGGCAAGGTGAGACTCTGCAATTATAACCCATAACATTATGTCAAAAGAAAGGGAGAGTTTTTCATGAAACAATCGTGCCTTTTACACAAAACTAAGGGCAAAATTGTTATTATGCTTACTTCGGGGCGCAATTTGCCTTACTTTCCTTTTTTCCAAAAAAAAAAATCAATGTTAAGGTGGTCAAATAATCAACAAAATGGTGAGGGTCTAAAGAAACATTTCCACATATGTTTGGGGGGTTATATGATAATAATTCACAATTGTTCCAAATTTTAGTAATTTCCTGTTGTCACTCAATTGTATGATTTTTGGTAACAAAGCTCCTTTTGTAGGCAAATATTTAAGCAAATGCCGCTTGTTTTCTCGCCTGGATAAAAACATTTAAACAAATATTCATAGTTCTTATGTGAAATTGAAAGAAATTACTTGTTTTGGAATCCTAAGCTTCAAAGCATTACTTGTCTACACCATATCAAAAATGGATTTTGCACCTTTGGGTTGAAAAAAAAATGTAAGGTATAGTTTAGTGAGAAATTGAAAAGGAAAATGAAAAAACCTAGACATAATTGAAAAAAATCATAAGAAATATTTCCTTCGTACTATATTTATTGTTAAAAATACCTAGTTCTTTTATATCATTCTACCATCAAGATTTCTATTTCTAGAAGTTGTTCGTACTTCTATTAACTAAAAACCATGTTAATTGCCTACCATATCAAACAAATGCATTTAAAGTTTATTTTCATGTACTTTTAAGACTTTATAGTAAATGTATATTTTTAAGATTTGACAGCAAATTTTGAATCAGAAAGAGTATCAATTGTAGTTTAGTTTAATGAAAGAGCATGAATGAATATAACTAATGATCATCTATTCAAATGTTATGCTAATTCATTGCACTTCCATCAACTTCTAATCCAGCACATGGCATGATAATACTTGTGGCCCTCTAGAGTCTCCATTGCATTTTAATGATGCCACCCCACACTAATGATGTGAATATGTGATTCTTGTTGCCGCCATCTACGCCTAAACGAAGTCTTCATATGTTTTGTTTCCATCAGGGGCAGGCCACCATTTTTCACTCATTTGTCTTCATAGTTATTGTAATGGTGACAACATACTTCAACTCCTTTTTTTTTTTGGTTTTTTTTCCCCCCTTAAGCATAGCATGATATAATGAAAATGCATATAGTTATGGATTTGTTATAAGTGGAACAAATAGGTTAGAATAAGGCATAAAGATTTGTTCAGTGCACAAGGAGGGGCCAAATAATTTACTTGAAGTCTAAATTTTAACCATGATTTGATTACTATAACAAGTGAAGTTTAATTTCAAAAAAATCCGTAATTGAAATGTGGACAAAAAACCTTTGCTAATCAAATTATAAATTTTGTAATTTCAAAAAAAAAAACTAAATCTTTGCTTATTAAATTGCAAAATTACAGTTTAGTGAAACTACATGAGCTAAGAGGCCAATCTAATCCTTCTTGATAGAAATGCTAACACCTTCAACTCAACCCATGAAACAATGTTGGGAGTTGTCACCCTAGTGTGCTGAGTATATATTCCTATCATCTATGATTCCATGAAGAAATAATGTTGAATTTACTCTTACTTTTTTGGATCTCAATTTGTATTTGGACTGACTTGATGACACTCCTGCACCACGTCAATCTTTCTTGGAAATTCCAAATATACTAAATAAAGCACAACGACAATGCTTGCCCTCAAGAATATCTCCCTTGAAATAGTAGTTTTTGAACAAAACTACCACCAGGGTTTCAATTATCTTCAAAACTACCACCCACTCTTTTTGTAATCCCACTTTACCATCCACCTTTAAACTGAAGCCCAAAATTACCACCCTAGGCCTATTAATTAGATTGAGAGAGAGAGAGAGAGAGAGAGAGAGAGAGAGAGAGAGAGAGAGAGAGAGAGAGAGAAGACGAAGAAGAAGAAGAAGAAGAAAAAGAAGAAGAACTAATAAAGTCAGTACCCATTCTTTGCCCCACTGCCAATGGTTTCATTTTCTCCACACTAAAACCTTAGAAAACCCTAGACAGCCAAACTGAGGAAGAGGATCACAGTAATCATCAAAATTCCTTTGCAATCCCTTATCTCCATTCCAGTTTGAGCAGCAAAACCCTGAAAAATTGTTGCTTAGAGTAGTGGAAGATGTCAAGTTCAGTTGTACGAAGTCCAACATATGCTTGCAAATTTTACCAGTGTTTTTCAAATTGTGAGAGTATATGTCATTGTGGTGTGAGATGTACGGTTATAACAAGCATGACGAAGAAAATTCCAATTCGGAGATATGCAAGGTGTAAATGTTTTGACAGGGCTGGGGGTGTGACTTCTTTGATTGGGTTAATGATTCCTTATGTGGTAAAGTTAGGTCAATTGTGGTGGAATTGATGACTCTGAATGATGCATTAGCTACAAAGTTGAGCAATTGAAGAATCTTATCCAACAAAATAAAGTTGAATAAAAAAGGAGATGAATAGGATGAAGGACAAGAACAGCATGCTCAAAACAGAGATTCATGCTTACTAAAACAAAGAGAGAGTGATGATGCTTATGATGATACTAGTTGTCGTTATATTTGCAATTGGGTTTATGTTATTGGGAGGGGGTAAAGCAAGGCCTAATGCGGTAGCAAAATTAGGGGGCTTTGAAGAATTTTGGTCTTCAGAGGAGCAATTGGTGCTAGGGGATGGTGCAAATTTTTTACAGGACAGTGTATATTTATAGGACATTTTTACAGGACAGTGTGCACTTGGAATGCTATGAAATGGAAGGGAAACTGCACAAGATCAATAGCTTTTGGGGAAGATCAAATGCAATTGTAATTGCACATTGTAATATTAGAAATTAGAACAATGTACTTAACCCAATGTAGATTATGATACTTGTGGGATTAGAACGAATTTCGGTTGAGCTGATATGCAATTGTATCATGTTGAGTTAAGCAATGAAGTATTAGGATACAATTGTATTTTTATGATTCAAGCAATGAAGTATTTTGTTGACTATTAGCAATCTAACATGCAAAGTAGATTATTTTGATTTCATAAGATGCGCAAAAACTTCATTAATGTGTATAGTACTTTAGTATATAACCTCCAAAAGGTCTTGTGTATTTGTAGTGACAGTTACTAAACCAACAAAAACTAATGAATAGGTAGTAGTTACACTTTCATGCCTCTGTGTACAAGCCAATGAGATCAAAAAATAACATAGTTACTGTTTTAGGGCACTATACACACACAAAAAGGCAAATGAGCAAAATGCCTTGAATATGCGTAACTCATTTATCTAACCTTGCAAAAGTGATACTGTTCTGGAAACTAATGACATCCCTAGGCTAATATCTCCTCACTAGAAGATTAGTTCTTTGTATATAAGCACAGAAAAGATGACCAAGTCTAGCTGATTCAGCAATAGTGTTCCAAAAGTGTGCAGCGGTTTTAGGAGCACAAGCAATTGCACTAGGTTCATTTGCAGTTTCAGTTGTTGATGCATAAGTAGATACACGAGTGGCTATAGCAGAAATAGTATGTCTAGGAGTGGCTCCAACATATGTGACAGCGCCAGATGCAGTTTTAAGCCCAGCAGAAACAAATTGTACACAAGTAGAGGCGTCCTAAAACAATGCTCCAATAAATGTTGATTTTGTTTTTTTATAAAAGAAGATTAGAAGATGATAAAAATTAAAAAAAAGTTAAGTCACCCTTGTCTACATGTCTTCTTGTTATGAGCATATTCTTTACACAGTGAACACTTAACGGTGCCACCTGAATAAGATACAACTCTGTGTTGGCTGCGAGGTCTTCTTTCCCCTTCTTTAGGCGTCCTTCTAAATTGATAATTGCCTTCCCTTTTTTATTTGAAAACAGGGGCAACTATTGGCTGATCTTCACTCGGAGACCATAGGTTTGGCCATGTATAGGCTTCAAAGTATATGCATAGTTGCGTACGTCTTCTTAATCATTGTAGTACTATAGCACTTATTAATAAACTGTGTTAGATCCATGTTCTCCTCCCTCATCACTGCTAAAGCATGATGACAAGAGATACCACTTAAGTTCTAAGCATTACAAGTACATCTCTTCTCCAAAATGTCAACTACAAAACCTTTACCTCCATGCGTAACACTATACATACCATTTCATTCTCTACTTGCATACCACCACCTGCATAAATCTTTAGCCTTCTCCAGCTTCTTCAATATCACAGGACATATATCTTGGTGGAAATTATCCACCATTGACTTTCGAAAAGTAACTCTTGTTATGACTTTTGTTAAAGATGTTATCAAGCATAGTCCATATGGGTATAAGCCTTTCTTCTATGATGAATGCATTGAATATCATGGCCACATTGTTATCGACTGAGCCACATTTGGCATATGCTTTGAAGAAAAGCCAACAAAAATGCTTAGGGTCCTTTTTTTCTAAGAATTCCTAAGCACCAACATCCAGCTCTTTCATATGCTTAATATGCTTGTTATAATCAACCTCATTAGAAGACTTTACAGATCTCCGAAACACATCTCTATATTGCAAACCCCTCCATTTCTTCCCTAGATTAGCATACATATGCATTGCAACACAATCGATGTTCAACCTTTGGCAACAAGTTTGAGATTGCATTAATGAGGCCCTTAACATTAATAAAATAAGTTTAAACAAGGATCAAAAATACGAAAAACATCAAATGTAGTAATGGTTGCAATTAAAATACTTAATAACTGATAACGAGTAAATTGCTATACTTAAGTAGTGAATATATCTTGAAACACAAATAGCTATAGCTTTTGTTGATCTGAAATAATGGCCCATCTATATCTATATTCCATTCCCAAGTCATCCACCAAGAGTTGCATGAACCAATGCCACATTTCTTTATCATCTCTTTGAGTTACACCCCATGCAACAGGGTACTTTTGGTTATTCACATCTCAACCTACTGCAGCCAAAACTTATCCATTCCGTGGCCCTTTCCAAAAACATCGGTCAATGCTCAATACTCTCGTACACCCTTCTAAAAATCCTCTCTTCAAAAGACCTAGACATATATAGATACTCTTGAACACATAGTTGCCATCTCCATTATTTTCTACTGCAATCTTAAGTCTGGAATCTATATTCTTGCTCAGAAGCTCATTTGCATAAGCTCTTATCATGTCAAACTGACCCTTGTAATCCCCTAGAATTAATGTCAAAGTAGTTGCTCAAACTCTAAAACATTTAGACATAGTAGCCTTATAATTGTACTTCTTCTCAATCAAGTGTCTTAGCTCCCTCACCTTTAAGCTTGGTTGAACCTTCAATGTCTCCATCTATTTACATGGCAACCATCTAGTTGACATCTTCCTTTTGCCTCTCTCAAAGCTAAAAGGGATGCACCTATGAGGATTAGGCATTTTTCTAATTTGAAAAGATTGCTCATGTTGGAATTTAGATGCCAACAAGAACCACTCACATCCCTCTCCATTGTAAAATGCTTGAAATCTTTTTCTGTCACTATGTGTTATCCTAATATCATAGCCTTTTGTTATGCGATAGTCTTCAATGGTTTCTCTGAGTTGCTCCTTATCAATGAACTTGATGCATGTTATTGTTTTTTTCTTTTTTTTTTCTTCCTCCCTTTGTCACCACCACCACCACCACCACCACCATCATTACTTTGACTACTTATAGAACTACACGCATTATCAGAATCTTGGTAGTATGCATATATATCATCAAAAACATACCTTTGCCCCCAATTCTCTCTGTTTTCAGCCCGAAATCCATCTAAATCAGCAATCATTTCGTCATACTTATCATCTTCAACACTCTGAGGTTCATCATTAAACGTACAAGGATACATATTCAAAGCTTTTGCAGGGCACAATTAACTCATGCAGTTCTTCATCACTTTCAATAGACACTAAGCTATCTTCAAATGGTGATTTTGGCTTCCCACAGTATATTTTCTTAATCTTTCTTTCACTATACCCCAATTCAATAACAATGCCCTTTATGTTAACAACTCTTAAGTAATCAGTGTCACATTCAATCTTTTTGATCTCCTCCAGACCATACACAAGATTACCAATTTTCTAAAAACAGCCACCATGGTACACACCTAATACAATTTTGACTGACATTTCTACAAATGTATTGTAAATACAACAATTTGAAAGGTAATTTCAGACAAACTTATGTACAGCATAGGGCATTTTGGATTTGGAACAGCAAAGGTATTAGATTTACAAAAATATGTCATCAGTTTTGTTACAAAAAAAAAGTTGTTCTGTAAATGCTAAGCGTCAACTACTTAAACATAACCTTCAACCCTTCCATTTCAATTTTTTCTGCCCAATTTCAAGTTCTTCGGAAATTCATGATGTACTTGGTGATGGTTTAAAGATGTCCACAAGAACCACTATCTCCTTAATGATGCTCTCAGTCACATACTCTACTTTTGCTCTTGTTTTGAAAGATGAAAGATAAGCCTTTAGTGTTCCAAGTGAAGAGGATTCTGGGATGGGAGGAGGATGAATTAGGGTTCTGCATTAGGCATTTGAAGAAGAAGAGTCCAGCTTTTTGATCACTGGAGGGAAAATAAAAGAATTGCACCCTTTTTTTTAAAATTTTCCTTTCTCTATCTCTCTCACTCTCTCTAATTAATATAGCCACTAAAAAAATTTAAAAAGCAACCTACTGCAGCCAATCAAATGGGCCTAGCGTGGTAATTTTAGGCTTCAGTTTAAAGGTGGATGGTAAAGTTGGGTTAAAAAAAACTGAATAGTAGGTTTGAACATAATTAAAACCTCGGTGATAGTTTGATTCAAAAACTCCTTGAAATAGTTGTGCTTCTCAGTTTTCCATTTTCCAGCAGTCAAAAGCCTCAACGATTCCAGCTATTTTCTCATACTCTTAAGCACTATTCAAATTATTCTTGAAGCCATGGGTTAATGACGACTGCCGAGGGTAGATTACAATTGACATCTCCTCAAATATCTTTACTTTGCCTAAGTTGTCTAAAGAAGACAATTCTGCCAAGCAGCAATCAAGGATTTTGAATGAAGATGTCCCAGCAAATTAAAACCCATTGGTTCTCCAGTTTTAATTAGGCATGGTTTTCCAGATCAAAAGCAATAACACTACTATGGTCTACATGTTAAGTATATGAGCACTTTACATCCTTACCTCTTGAAGCTTCCTCTATCTTCTAAGTAATTATCAATTCATACATTAACTCAATCTAACATTGACTTATGTCCCAGTATGAAATTTAAGGCGGACAGGGAGCACAATCAATTACAGTAACATATCCAATCTAAGTTATAAAGCATAATAAAGCATGAAATGAACGCCCTCTAATTGTGCAAAATTCAGGAGCAATGCACAGCAAGTACCAAAAGGAACACCTCAATATAAAAAGAAATTTTAGGGAGAAATTCCACTAGCACATTGGGACAAATTTTAGAAGTTATCAAATATGCAACCCATGTCAAAGTGCCCTTTGGGATCTTTCCCCTCAAATAATCCATAATTCATGGCCAACCAAAAAAAAAAAAAAAACGGAAGAGAGTCCTCTGGTCATACTTGTAGCAACTTTGTTGTAGTTTCTCAAGAACAGTGACCCAGGCCTTTTTGTGAGAAACTGCATTCCATCGAATTAGCTATTGGACACGAAGATGAACGTGTCTTCAAGAAGTGGACTCTTCGTTAAGAAAATCCATAAAAAGCCATTACGAAATCTCCTTGCTGTCTAAAAGAAAGACTTACAGGAACAATGTTCAAGAAATGTACATCATAGGAACTTCTTTAGGGTACGAACTTCAGCTGAAACAACTATCCACCCATTCATCTCACCTTAACAGGGACATTTTAATAGGGGCTTTAATGTGTGGAAGATGAAAGCCAATTTCAGGATTCTTCAGAATCCTCCTCTTTGAAGCCATCAGACCCTCAGATGCAAGGGCCAAATCCAGAAAAAAAAACGCAGGTCTGAGTGAAGGGGGGGGGGGGGGCCTTCCACCCCCATCAAATCTAAATGATCAAGAATCAAAATCAAAAATCAAAGGAAAAATAGAATCATAGGTGAATTCAGCAATATGTGAAAACTTCAAAACTTTTCCGTCTAATTAAAATAGCACATTAATACCTACATTAGATCAAGACAATCATATAATAGACTGCACCCAATGCAATGCAAAATTAAACTAAAGCAAAAGCTAAACTAAACTAAAATCTTTAAAGCTAATCTAAAAATAACAACTTAACAACACGAGCAATTTTAGAATATGACTTCATTTCTCCCAAGTGTTCTGTCTTGCTGCCAGGTTATGGAGGTTTCCCTGATCAGACTAGAAGTAACCAAGGATGTCGAAGGAACTCGGCGAAATGACCCCGTAGCTTCTGGAGAAGGATATGGTCATGTGGAGTTCCCGTAATAATAAATCATAAAAAGCCAAAAAATAAAGCCAGCAGCATAGTTTTATTAGAGTCCAAAATTTTAAAAGCTTGCAACATAGCTTCAGGAAAATGGGAGATTTCGTGTGTATAATCAGGAAAACAAATCCGAACTGTTGCTGATATTCATACAATAGGTGAGGAACAGGTGATGGGCTCAGACAACCTATGTCTACAAGACAGAATAAAAGCATCTACTTAGACAAATGATCATAACAAAACAGCTCATATTCTGAAATCTGAATCAAATGGACTGACAGAAGATCTTGGGTTCATTTCCGAGTGCAGCAAGCATCTACACGATAGAACTCTCATGATCATGATAACATACTATAATACACTTTGGGGAATAAGGCAACATGTGTATGGGGTATGAGTGTAGCCAAACAATCTCTGTGTTTAAGAGCATGGCTACATACATTAGGTTTCCTTCGATACTGATCCGATGACCTATATTGGAGGGGCAATGAGGGTGGCTGTTGGTAAAGTGTATTTGGGGCAGCCATAAGGTCACACACTCAAAGCCATCACCTTGCCCTCTCACACCACAGCATTCTGAGAAAGGTGGGTGCCATGACAATACACCATCTGACAGATCCAGCTGGTTCAGCCAACGGCAGGACAGTTGGGGCTCATTTATAATTCTATAAATAAATAGTCAAAGGAAAAAAGCATAGCTGGATTCCATGACAACAACTGTCTTGAAATAGTTGCCAAGAAAAACCATCAAATTTCAAGCAGCCGCTGGTCATTTACCATTGCCAGTCCTTCAGCATGGCACAAATGACACTTAAGCAACGTGACAGCATGACAGATATGGTAATCCTTGGTGTAAGCACTATCCACCGGACCACCACCGAGTCTCTTTCCTTCTTCCCTTTCCTTTTAGCTATGAAAAGAGGAGAGAGTCAATGCAAGCCAACAGCAATTGCCAAACAATCAAAAAGTCTATTTGTTTCAGATGAATCCTTTTCCATCCACATTCAGTTTCTTACTTAGAAATGATGCTACTAAACTAAGCAAAACAAGAAAAATTAATTTTTCGCTAAAAGTTTTAAAGAACAGATTTCCTGGAAGAAGAATGCATTCATTTGGACTCTGGCAAAACAAAGTAACAAACCCTAAATCAAAAAGAATCCTACAAGTATTTTGAGCAACAATTGTTCATTATCAAGCATAGAGCTGCAAGCTTTAAACCGTTGGAACAGCTACATAGAGTAATCTTCAAGGCCTTATGATGTAAGCGATCCCAGAAATCTCTACCAACTAAAACCAAGGAAAATTTACACTTTTCAAGGGGAAAGCCGCCCACCTGCCCCCCCTCCCCCCAAAAAAGAAAAACACAAAGCAGGTCAAAATGGCAATAAAAGTAAAGACAACATTTTGATGAGGGAAAAGCATCAATTTTTGTTAAAAGAAAGATCAGTCTCTAATTATCAAACACAGGCACTGAAAGATGCTAAATTGAACAAAACAACCAAGCCAGCACAAATAAGAGCAGTGTGAAATTAGAATGAAGTGAATGAACTTGATAGAACTCAACGAAGACTATCCTTCATTTTGCCTTCAAGAAATAATTAAAGAGAGAACTCAGTATACCAATGCTATTTTGCTGTGGCATTAAACCACCGCAACCCAAAAAACAAAACAAAATAAACAAAAATCAGTGGAAACGGTGAAATAAGACTATAGAGACCGCACGCTAGGGAAGCTAAGAAACATGATTTTCGCCTTTTTTTTTTTTATTTAAAAGAAATAGAAGATGAACATGATTTTCTGAACTGATTTCAACAACTTTGAGCCTGCTGCCACCACCATTACCACGATCTTCAGAATTCTTCAACCGTGATGTGCAAAAGATACGCAAAGAAAGGAGTCGGGCTCAGACAGATAGAAGACTGATGAATTAAATATCTTATTCATCTGAGTACAAGATACCCCAAGAACAATCAAGCAAAAATTAAGTAAAAAACTCAACAAAAAAAAAGAAATTTGACCCAATTTCTCTTACCTACAGGCCAATTATGTCTGTTCAAAAAGATTGGCGAAAACCCATATCAGCCGGGTCGTGATGTTGGCTCGCACAAGAGAAGCAAAATACCCCAAAGAATTTCAGATTAATTCAGCAATATGCAAAAACTTGAAAAGTCCATTCCTTCCCAAGAGTTGAAAGAGCAATGTTATTGCATTGAAACGCTAAACATCAAGCCAACAGCATAGGTTCATTAGAGTTGCAAAATTTAAAAACTTACAACGTAGCTTCTTGTTTTTACGATCCACGGCAGAATCACTGGAGATAAACAAAACCCAACCCTAACCCTAAGCCTAATCAAGGTCCTTAACAACCTTAATCCCCATAGAATTAGCAGTGCCGATAATGGATTTACAAATACTCTCGATGGGAACATGATTACAACTGGGATCCTCCTTCTTGACCTTGGCAATTTCATAAACATGCTTAAGCGTAATGGTCGACGCAACAGCGTGTCCAGGGCGGGAGCTTCCACTCTCAATACCAGCGGCATTCTTGAGGTACCACGACACAGCAGGAGACTTAACGACGAACTCGAAGGTGTTGTCTTTGTAAGCAGTAATGGTGACCGCCATTGGAGCGTCTGGCTTGTACTTCTGGGTTCGAGCATTGAAGTCTTTGCAGAAGGCCATCAGGTTTAGACGGTATTGACCAAGGGCGGGACCTACTGGTGGCGCCGGACGAGCTCCCCCGGCCGGAACGGTCAGCCGGATCGTGGCGGCGACTGGCTTCCGAACCACCTCCTTCGCAGCCATTTGCGGCGATTGGGGCGGGGGATGGGGGTAAGAGAAGTGGGGCGGGGGATGGGAGACCGGAGAAAACGGTTTGGCGTTCAAAGAAATGGACCCAAATGCATGAGCAACCCTTTTTTAAAAAAATAAAAAAAAACGGGGAATTGATTTATGAACTAGTATATTTTCTCCCATGAATTGCACGGATGGATTTCCAGTTCTTGAATATGGTAAATGTATGTACATAATATAATATTTCATGTGATGTAAAGGAAACTTTTAAGTTTTTCTTTTAAATTGATAGTTTTCAAATTTAAAATGCAATTATTAAGAGGTTCAAATTATAAGATTTTCTATGCATTAAAATAGATTATGATTAATTACTTGAATATATACGCACATCTAATATATTTATGAATTTGACATATGATTTCTTATATATTGTTAGAACTTGTACTTTGAGGAAAAGACATATAATTAGGAGTGTTCATTACTCGATCTTAAACCGGACCGAACCGAGGATCGGTCAAAATAGGACCAAATCGGTCTAGATCGAGTGATCCCGGTCCACGGTCCATGTATTTTTCTTATTTGGTCCGGTCCAGTCCGACCCGGCCCACTGGACCGGACCGAGGACCGAATAAAAGAAATATGGACTATCAAGTCGGTTAGCAAGGTGGCCCATATATAATTGAAAATTAGAATTTTCGGTTTGACTTTGTTGGCTATCCCAACCTCTCAACCTGCCAATTGCTCTTTCACCTCACTCTTTCTCTCTGTATCTAATCTCTCACTATTTTGTTTGCCTATATATACTTAAAAGTTCTATTTTTTTAAATGAAGTTTTAATCTCAAATTAACTTTTAATTTTTGAATGCAACTAAATGGCCCCAAATTCTAGTTCTAGATATTCTATTTTAGCTTAGGTTGCTTAATCCATAAAAGTTGAAAATTTGAAATTCCCTAATCAATTTGATTTGTTCGATCCGATCCGGTCCGGTCTGAATTTTTTCGGTCCAGTTCCGGTTCGGTCTAAGTTTTATTCAGTCCGGTCTACCACCTGTGCTCCTCTTCTCATTCAGTCATCAGTTCAAACCCATCCGGTCCGGTTCGGTCCCGGTTTAGACCGATGAACACCCTTACATATAATACAAAATTATCATACAATTTTACATAGCAAAAAGACTTTTACATATCAGAATAAAAAACAAGAATATGTGTTAAGGAGAAGATAGTCTTACAATTCAAAAACTGTTAGAAAATACAATGACTTTTGGTAAAAACATAATGTGTGACTTTTGGTATGATGCATTATTAAGATATAACAAATTATCTTGTAATTTCTTCTAATAATGAGGATGGATAAATTACACAAGAGTGACATGTGTTAAAGTTTAACTTACATGAATGGCTCGCCACCTCGTTGGGTGTGCTTGGTTAAGATTTTTTTTCATTATATTTTTTTTTTGGCCAAAAATGCATTTTCTTAAGCTGGAAACAAGTGAACATGGGATGCATTCGGGCCGCTGACCCAAAGGGCAGGTGCTATTTGGAGAGGGCTCGGAACTATTCATACCCCAACTGAGGAACCTAATTAAAAGCATGAATTGACTTTTTGGCTCAAATAATAATTGTTGTTTGGATCAAAAAGTCGAAACTCCCTCCTCTTCATTTCTACAACTTAGAGTTTTTCCCCCCAGAACGATGAAGGGAGTCGCTAGTGAACTTAAAAAAAAAAAAAACACATAAAAGAAAAAAAATCATTCTTCCTATTAAGCCCTTAAACTGGAAAAGCCTTGACTCGATAGGAAAATGTTTTATTAGGTTGGTATAGGGACCACCTGACTCTATTAGCACGAACCAATGGTCTAGGTTTGGGGGTGATCATATAACTTTAAATGAGATATATCCTAGCATTGCCGGTCGCCAACGGTGGCCGCTACTCATTGAATTGGAAAATTAAAGCGCTATACGAAAAATGCATGCACTATATCAAAATTAAAATAAAAGAAAAACATCCATGGTTCATAATAAATGCGAAATAAAAGATTAATAAGAAAAATACATTAGACGGGGATGCTAAACTACAATGATATCTTTATAATACTCAAACTTAAATTAATAAACAAAAAGTAAATGTCGACGAGCCCTCAAATTGACCCTCCTGATTAGCTCGAGAACCCACTAGAATTTTGATGATCAACCAATTTCATTTTTGACAGGGTAAATGCTCTTTCTTATCTTTTAGTCTCTCTTTTTTTCTACCTAATTTCTCACTAATTCTTCTCCTCTTGCCTTTTTTCCACCCTTTAACCTGAGCGGGTGGACCCCTATTTATAGCAAGAAATGATAAGGTGGGTTGGATATAATAGGAGAAAAATTTGATTTTGAATGGGAAGAATTCAATTTATAGCTACTTTATCCTTTGTCCAAGCGAAGTGATCCCTTCAAAATCACAACTGATTGATATTCTTAAACTAGAAAAAAAAGAACATGGTTAAATCTGGAGCCTTGTAGGTTCTTAGCTGATCTAGTTTAGGAACCCAATTGCGTTCCAAAGTGGACCAATGCTTGAACACAGGCAGGCTTCAACATAGGCTGAAAAATACATGAATCTAAGTCTAAAAAAATGGGTCTGATGCTGCTAGGTTTCCAAGTGTGCAAATTCAGTCTTGATTTCATCATCGGGCATTTAAAAAACTGAGTTACCATTTTTGGTGTCTACATTTAACCCTCAATTTGACCGAGCTTGCATAAGACGAAGGTCAAAGTAAGTGATTAAAATTTTGTCTTGACCTGGACGCTTAGGGGACTGAAGTCTTAGCACCTATCCGCTCTCATTGAGAGACGATTGCTAAGATGCCTGAACTTAACTGCTTATGGATCTGAAGCTTGATGCCTGTCCGCTCTCATAAGGATAGAGATGGAGGTTGAAATGCACGAACTTAACCACTTTTGGCTCTAAGGTTTGGCGCATATCCACCCTCGTCGGGATAAAGAGGAATGCTAAAGTGCCTGAACTTGACCGTTATTGGATCTAAGCTCGACGATCGTCGCATCTAATTAACCTATAGTAACAAAATTGTTAGAACGTTGCCAAGAGATTAATTAATTTATACTTACATGTCTTAATAATCTAAGCTAAATCTCTTTGTAGGTGATTAACATACATCTTGATAATCTAAGCTAAATCCATTTTTAGGTGACTAACCCTCTTATTTTTGCATTTTCATTTTTGGCCATTTTTGTCTAAAATTAAACTGCAATCATGCTTTGGCAGATTCATGTGACCTCTTTGTTTCCTTTCTTTTTGTTTCTGCCTAAGAACTCAAACAGCCTTATGAATGCGCGTGCCCCGTGAAACTCCTTTCCAACCGTTTTTTGTTGCTTTCTTTGTCCACTTGAAAGTGCTTTGCTACATCTATATCTTGATGATCATTCATTTCCTGCTTTGATTCCTGTTGTTCCTCTTTTCTCACCTTTGCATATCCTTTATTTGTTTTTTCCTCCTCGTGAATTCAGAACCTAATTGGGTTCCTTGTTAGGTTGTGGCCCTCGTTGAGCCGGATGCCTTTACATGATTTCTTTAAGAGCTGGACTGCCTTTTATTTTCATATGGTGTGCTCCTTTCCTTCTCCTCCCACTCTCCTTATTTTCTCTAAAGAAACAAGGCCTTCAGATTTTCATGGGTATAAGGAGATGTCATCCTCTGTTTCTATCTAGGAAAGATAAGCTTTCACATGATATTTTTATTATAAGGGAATGGTAACAACATGAATAAGGGGATCCTTCTAGTTTGTTAGTGGATGTCCAATGCCACATCAGTTGCCATGCATCTATGGAACTTGCAAATTATATTCTTAATATGTGCAACTTGCAAATTATATTCTTAGATCTCTATAACTCATTTTCTTTTGTCATCACCTTCTTATTATTTTTTTTATGTTGTATTCTTTCATTTTTAGGACGGTGTCTTTAGGGTTGGGGGTGCCCCGTGGAAGCTTCTATGCACTTACCAACTTCTTCTTGGCTACGTGCACAACCTCATAAATAATTGTGAATTTACTAATTTTTTTATTGCTCTTCAGGCCGTTAGGATTTAACTAACAGATGTGCAACCTGAGCACTCAGTGGGAGATTTTGAGGCACACCTAATACTTTTCATTTCTTATTTCGGGAAATTACCATAATTCCTCAGGGTTTTGCCATGCTATGTGGTTTGGGTTTCTCTGGGTGACCCCTAGTTTATCTAGAAAACTTTTATCGAGATTGAGGTCTCCTAGGCAAGAGATTTGGTTTGGTTGCAGACCAAACAAATGTAAAGAATGGTTTTTGCTATGCCATTCTTTTTAAGGTTTTTGAGACTCCGGGGTTGATGGCTCAACATTCAGTTGCATAATTGGCTTGTATATTTTTGGCTTTGATGTTGAGCACCATAATTTTCTGATATGTTCAATTTATACTATTTTGACTATTTAGTAAATCTCGTGTATTTATCTGGAATTCGCGAGCTAAATTTGAGCGTTCCTGCATATGCCACATTAACATGTGATTTACGGTCTGGTGGCTATCGAATGGACAAGTCAGCTGGTCATCAGAGCACCTATGGTCCAGTTTGTGGATTATGAAAAATAATTGTGGTAACCCCCTTTTGAAGTACCTCAAAAAATTTATTTATGAAGATTTATGCTAATGCCGCTTACAGTCATGGTTTTACGAATATTTTCAAAATTTATCACTAGGCTTGAATAGCCATTCGAGTCTTCTTGCCCTAATTTCCTGGAAAAAGGAAAATTAGCAACACTAAAAATTCGCACCTAAAAGAGACTTAGGGGGACATTGAACTCATTGCCGAGGGTAAAAAAATGGAGGGAGTTAACGGAGCTTATTATTTTTCTTCTCTTCTTTTTTTAGGATTCTTATGTAGCTTAGAACCTAATTGGGTTTCGTATCCCTTTTCTATTTGTTATTGAGCTCAGCCAAGGAAACCCAATTGGGTTCTACAACCCTTTTTTGTGATGTAATTATGTAGCTTATCCGTTGCAAGTCGACTTTAACCCATGGGAGCACTGGGATGTTCTCCCTAAAGTGCAGGCGACCTTTCCTTGCACCGAGCATTGTATTCTCCATGAAGGTCCTTTCAATTTTGCTTGATATTTAGGGGAGAGAGCAATGACATGGTTTACCTCCCAACAACTTCCAATTGTGCCTAAGGACCCATCTTGCTCAATTTTCTACAACGCTACCCTAAAGCCAGCAAAAATAGCAGAGTTCAAACAAGGGCAACACTTTGAGGACCACATAGACTATGAAGGCAATGTTTATGAGGTTCTTTTGAGAATCATGACCCGCTTGGTAATTCACTACGTATCGTGCATTTAACAACTGGATTCCCATTACTAATGTGCATGAAATGTGTAGGGTGCACCCTATGAAATTCCCATTCCTGAACTCCAAGTCATCTTGGCCAAAGAAGGAAAAGATCTGCGTTTCCATAACATCCCTATCTGTACGAATTCAGAGTGCACCGAATTTCCTTTGTGTCGAAACTTTCAAGGAGTAAGTGCTTTACTTATCCTTTTGGTATACTATGTTACCTTGGTAATGAAATTATTAATTTCCACAGTATACTCGAGATAAAACTGAGGCATCTATTCATTATGAAAATTCTTGGAAAAGAGCATATAGGTGGATAAGGAACTATTTTTCTTGCCATATCCTCGAACAGAAGAAGTATTGTGCCTTATGTTTTCCTTTTAGAAAATCAACGTTTCCTTCACTAACTCGGCTTTGTTCCCAGGTTGATAATGACAATGGAGGTGGTGGGCCCTGACCTGAGCTCTATCTTTCATACATAGGACGGTCCAGTCGAACTAGACCTGAAGCCTTCCGTACAAGGGGTCAATGGAAGTTGCCCATGATGATGGTGGTGGGACCCAACCTGAGCCTCATACTTCGCACACAGGTAGGCCTAGGCGAACTAGAATTGAAGCTTCTAACATAGAGGGGTCAATGGAAGATACCCACGATGATGGGAGTGGGACCTGACTTGAGCCCCGTCCTTCCCACATACGTAGGTCTAGTCGAACTAGACCTAAAGCCTCTCGTGCAAGAGAGTCAAGCCAGGATACCATCATTTCCATTCCTGCTACTCCAGATCTTAACTCACAAATCCATCTTTTTATTATTTAGAGAAGATTTGGGTGAGTCATTCTGTAGGGTGAGATTCAATGAGCCATCACATCACTCTTGGGCTATAGAATCTAGAACTCCTTAATATGCAGCTAGCAGTAGTCAAGCTTCAGTGGAAATAGGCTCAATTACAACTCATAATGTTGACTACATCTTTGGTGGAAGTAGTAGTGGGTTCCAAGGTGATGAATAAAGGGTTTGGCCTAGAGTCCCATGTATGATGTAGTTTCATAAATCTGCTAGCTAGTCCGTAATAAGGTTTGTGTGATGCTATGCATGTAAGTTAGTCATGTTAATGCAATTTCGACTTTTTATGACCAAACGAGCCCTGACTCAAAAAAAAACCACTAAGGGAAAGATATGTTTTGAGCACATTATTAGAATAAATTTCAGGTACAAAAAAACCTATAATAATTCTCCAAAAAGAAATGGGCAGTCGAGGATTCTCATTGGGGATGGTGTTGCGCTAGGCCTTCCAGGAACCCAATTAGGATTCAGTGATGCATTTTGAGTCTGTTAGGGTTTTTTTTATAAAAAAAATCATTTGATGCTGGATTCGGCTGTGGACTTTGCATCACGAGAACCCAACAGGTTCCACTTTATCTGTTCCCATCTCGTTGTGTAGGATAAGGTTACTTGGACACTACAATTGTAAATGGTGGTGTTCATGAACTTCATCTCATCATTTCCAGTCTTTAAGCCTTAAGAGGTTGCTTTGCCATCATGACCATGTCTTGTAGAATAAAACTTGACCTATTGGATGCAACCCCTCAAGCCAAAAGAGAAAAGTTTCCACCTTAATGCTTTACTTGGCATACATCAGGTGAAAATTTCATGAAAATTCTTGTTATCTTTGACAAAGGTGTATGTGTTTAGCTTCCCATCATACATAACTCCCTTATCAAATAACCAAGGTCTACCTAAAAGGACATAGCAGGCATTTATAAGAATCACATCACACCATATTTCATCCTTCTACCCCTTCCCAATAGATAAAGAAACTAAGCATTTAGAAGAAATCTATACCTTTTCCTTACTTCAGATATTGAATGGTGTAAGGAGAGGGGTAGGGCACAGTAGAGAGTTTCAGCTTATCCACTAAGGTTTTGGAAGCAACATTAGTGCAGCTAACCCCAACAATGATTAGTGAGCAAGTCTTCATTCTAATAGTGCACCTGGTGTAAAAGATTGCTTCCCTTTGCTCTTGATTCTCATGTGCGGCTCGGTTACTCGAGGCCCTTCTAACCACTAACATCTCTACCTCATCTGGACTTTCCTCATACTCCTTCAAGTCTTTAGTTAAGAAAAGCTCCTTATCTCCACCTTATTATGGTTCCTCCGTGCTCTCTCAAATGGTTTGATAGTCAACTAAGGTCACTACTCTTTTGTTTGGGCACTCAGAGGCTATGTGACCCAAACCTTGACATCTGAAATGCCTCATAGCATCCATTGGCTAAGGGGATGGCTTAACTAGTGTTTTGGGGTAGTGGGTGAAACAGTTCTGTTTTGTGGAGGGTAGTTGGGTCTGGAAGGGTTTTGAGGTGGTTACCGGAAAGAGTAGGTTCTGTTTGGAGGCCTACTGGCTTCTCCCTTACCCTTGACCTTTGCTTTGCCGTTCAACCTTGTAAGCCAATGAACTAAGCTTATCCAAGGTGATGTAAGTTCTACCATATGAGCTATCTTCTCATCCAACCCAGCCAAATACCTAACCAAGGTCTAGGTCTCATCCTTCTTAAGACCACATTGGAGCAGCAGTTGCTCAAATTCCCAGGTGTACTCCTCTACACTCTTAGTACCTTGTTTTAGGTTGTGGAGTTTGAGATAATTATCATCTAGATATGGTCTGGCAAGAATTTGGCCTTTAGTTTCTCCTTCACCTTCCTCTAGGACTTGATGTTGCCTTTTCTCTTCCTGACCCTCCTGGCTACCACATTAGACCACCAGATTGAAGCATATTTTCTAAGCTTCAATGCCCCCAACTTGACCCTTTTCTCATCAGGGGTCTATTTGTATTCAATGACCCTCTCCACAGTTTGGAGCCAGTCTAAGGAAAGATGAGGATCAAGCTGTCCTTCAAATTCATAGATATTGACCTTGAAATCATCCCTACTTCCTTTATTCCTCTTATAGTGCTTCCTACTTCGAAGAAGCATCACTAGAAGAAGTAAAAGGATTGTCTCCTTCTTCTTATTTAGATGATGCTGAACTGAGTCTTCTTGTTTGCTATTGCTGCTGGATCTTCTTAGGCTCCTGCTTCGCTCCCTCATAAGCTTACCAAGCTAATCTTGGAGATACTTGACCCTTCCCTCATGTTCAACTTTCTCCGTTAGTGCTTGTTAGCAATCTGTTCTGGAGTGAGGCTAGATGACATGATGTATGTTCTTTATGGGCTGGGAATGTGTTTGGGCTAATTAGGTTGTGTATGGTTTCATAAAAGTCCTAGGAGAGTTTTCGAAGCTCTGATACCACTTAATGTACCTAGCCTTACTCGACCTTCAGACCATAAATTCTCAAAGATGCAAACTCACACAAACAGCTTGGGATAGAGTTGGAAAGTTAAGTGATCAGTCCAGTGATAGAGAATACCACACTTAAAGCTTACTTGGGTAGTCACTTTAGGGCTTCTTAGATAAAAACACACCACCAGAACTAAAATGATCTAGTGTATCACCACTTAAGCTGCCAACTCAAGATACAACCATTAGAAATTTGGAGAGTAAACTGAGATAAACTCAAGTTCAATTCAATGTATGATCATCTGCCTGTAATGCAAAGGGAGAGAGGTTTATATATGACCTTCTCTCTAGAAAAACCAACGGCTACAAGCCAACAATAACAAAATACCAATTGCTAATTAAGTCACTCTAGGGAAAATACAAACAGCGTAGGGTGTCACAAATATATTTGAGCTGAAAACCAGTGAGCACATGACACCTATTTGGATCTTTCAGCTTAATCAGATGAGGTGTCAACCTTCTTAGTATGTTTGGACTGGTGTAAGCACTCAAAACCACCCTTAAGTAGGTTAAATTACAACTTGCGGCAAACCGATCCGAGCCAATGATCAATGTGCCAGCAGCAGGTATAACAAACTGGATAAAAGGCTTCTTTGTACTCAAGAATAGCTAGTTAATAGCAGGCTATGAGGGAGCTAATTATCAAGTTTTAGTAGCTCATTTGATAAATATTTAGCACACTTTCTTGTCCTAAATGCACATGAGAGATGCATGCCAAGAAGTCTTCAAATTTCCCTCTAAAAACTGGACTATGTAGTTTACAGTTCAGAATACATTATCAGTACTTTGCTTTTGGTTGCTTAACCTTTTGTACTTCAAAATGGCTGGAACTTGATTTATTGGACTAATAATAAGCTGAACTAAAGGTGTGAGGGATTAGTGAACCCTCATTTGCTCATGATCAATACTGATCATGATCATAAACTTGGGCCCCAAACTGGCTTAACTGGTAATGATCAGGTCTGCTTGCTGGAGGTGTTCTCTAATCAATGTCATGGTGTTCTGGATCTCCCTTGGCCTTGGACATGTAATTTGAGCCTCATTCTACCCTCATGAGTTATTGGTGCCTTGATCCCCATCAGTAGGTCTAGTCGAACTAGACTTGAAGCCTCTCGTGCAAGGGGTCAAGTCAAGATACTGTCGTTTCCATTCCTGCTGTACCACTTCTTAGCTCATGAATCCATCTTTCCATTATTTAGTGAAGAATTAGGAGAGTCATCCTATAGGATGAGATTCAATGAGTCGTCATGTTACTCTTGGGCTCTAGAATCCAGAACTCCTCGATATGCAGCCAGTACTAGTCGAGCTTTAATGGATATAGGCTCATTTGCAACTTATGATGTTGACTACATCTTTGGTGGAAGTAGTGTGGGTTCCAAGGTGATGAATAAAGAGTTTGACCTAGAATCCCATGTATGATGTAGTTTCATAAACCTGCAAGCTAGTCTGTGATAACCTTTGTGTGATGTTATGCATGGAAGTTAGTCACGTTAATGCAATTTTGACTTTTTATAACCTAAATAAGCCCCCATTCAAAAAAAAAAAAAGAACAACTAAGGGAAAGATAAGTGTTGAGCATTGTTGTCCTGAGTAAAATAATTTATTAGAATAAATTTCATGTATAAGAAAACCTATAATAGTTCTCCAAAAAGAAATAGGCAGTCAAGGATCCTCGCTAGGGATGTTGCTGCATTGGGCCTGATAGAATCCCAATTGGGTTTAGTGAGGTGTTTTGAGTCTGTTTGGGTTTTTTTAAAAAAAAATCATTCGGTGCTCAACTCGCTGTTGACTCTCCCATTACTAGAACCCAACTAGGTTCCACTTTATTCCTTCTTATCTCTGTGTGTAGGATAAGGTTAGTTGGATGCTACAACCTTAAATTGTGGCATTCATGAGCTTTATCTCATCATTTCCAGTCTTTAAACCTTAAGAGGTCGCTTTGCCATCATGACCATGTCTATTTGAATAAAACTTAACCTATTGGATGTAACGCTTTAAGCTAAAAGAGAAAACTGAGTTGAAAAGTTTCCACCTAAATGCTTTGCTTAGCATATGTTAGATGGAAATTCTTAACGGCTATCATAACTTTCTAGGATATCGATCTCTATGTCTTTAGATTTGGGGATTAGAAACTTTACCCTATGGAAGAATTTAGCATGACCTTAGGTTTTCCTGTATACTGCCCCCATCCTCCCACCTAACCCTGGAAACGTTGTTGCCAAATACTCCAACCTACTAGGAATAGGTAGTGGGGATGTGTCCTCCATTTGTTGTCAAGATGAATAGTTTCCTATTTCCAAGAAGGCTCTAGGCTGGCTTTAGAGAACCTTGACAGGCATAAAGCCTTTATCTTATGCCTTATGGGTGCCTTCTTGTTCATTGGTAGGTTAAAGATTCACGGGCTAGGAATGTTATTAGGGATCATGAAGCATGTTCATCATAGGAAGCCCCCTATGCCACTAATTGTTAGCAAAACATTGCTATGTCTAGACTGTTTTCGTAGCCATCCTGATCAATATTTATCTGGTAGTCCACTTTTGCTGTGGGTTGAGTCATTCTATTTAGAACCAGACTAGGCTTGGGAACTCGATTGGGTTACTGAGACCTCTCTCTTTTTTTTTTCCCCCCAAAAGATGTTTTGATTGGGCCATGAAACCTATTGGGTTTTTGTGCCCCAGTTTGTTCCTGACCCTTATTGCTGCTTTTCTTTCGGTAGTTGATATTGGGCCGAACTAGAGGACCTTACTAGGTTCCTATCGTCTGGCTTACTTGTGAAGAAATATCTCCATGAGAAATACTATTGGTACTGACGTTTTGTCCTCGTTGCTAGTTACTACTGACCAAATAATTTAACTCTCTTTTTCCTGCCAAATTTGGCTGATGGAGCATCTACGTATGATTGAAGCTCCGAAGGCAGTTGATTCCTATTTAGCCTTCCAATTCTATCAACGAAAAAAACTATTTCGAGACCAATCTATGCCCAATGGGGTGGCTTTCTTAGAGAAGTGACCACCTATTCATTGGACGGTCTATTGGTGGCGTCTAAGAAAACTTTGTGACATGTAGTGAGTATGCTGCCTATGTTCTCCTTATTAGCTTGCATGTAAGAACCTGTTTCTTCCCTAGACTGCTGATGAGGCAATCTGGTCACAAGCAACATATCACATGGCTAGATTGCATCCCTCCCAAGTGCACAAAGAATGATGAAGGGCGGACTAAGTCTTGCAAGGAGTATTGGTTGAAGTGACCCATCTTAGATTTATCATGCTTTCGTTGTTCTACTTATGTCACTGACTACTACAAGGCTTAGATGGTCGAACCTAATGCTAAAGTGAGGAAAGTGCTGCGGGAGAAGGGGAAGGCCCTAAGTTATGCTAATGTGGGTGAAGGAGCAGCAAAGAAGATGGTTGTCCTGTCCGTGATAATAGAAAGAGGACCTAGAAGCTCACCCCTAAGAAACAAACTTTGAAGATGAAGAAGGGATGAAAGTGCAGATGGATTAGAAGATGTACTTTGCCTTATAACTGAATGTTTTTTTTTTTCAAAATGAAAATTCATCTCTAGTTGAATGCTTATAAATTTTGGGTCATAAGTTGAATGCTCTGAGACTTTCTGTATTTTACATTTGGTATTACCTGCAAGTTTGTTACTCAAGAACTTTGGATTGAATAATGGAGGAGTTCTTGGTTCTCCTTATGTGTGGGATGCTCCTTTCATTTATTTCTATGCATGAATCAGTTTGGTTTAGACTTGGCCCTGGAACCTAATTGGGTTCCTATTTTGACCATTTTCTTCTCTTTTTTTTCTTTTATTGGTTTTGTAGATCTAATGTGGACCTAATGGGCCAAAATTCAAAGATCATTTTGGGATAAAAAAGATCCAATCTTTTATTTGGGCTGGGCCTCATGGGCTTCCTACGTATCCACGAGGTAAAATTAGGTCGTCGTAGTTCTTAATAGATAGGTAAAAGTTTTTTCCACCTTGGTGGATCTAGCATGGGTCATGTATAACTTTTGTCTGTACTGCTTCTTTTTAATCGGGTCGACTGTGCAATTGAACCCAAACACAACTATGGCAGAATGTTCAAGAGGAATCCGATTGGGTCCTTCTAGTGGCTCTCCACTATTTTCTTATTTTACTTTGAGGAAAATATCGGTGAGTGATTTGGCCAATCATGTTTTTGTGTTTAGGTTAATAATATCCTTGACCGTGAAAGGAAACCCGATTGTGTTGCTTATCCTTGGGCTTTTCATGAGTTTTGTGGTCATGAGATGTACAATCTAGGGATAATATTTTTTCAGATAGTCGAGATTTATATACTGGGTGTATTCCTCTCCACCCGAATTCATAAGTTTTACTGCTCCTCCAGGCAAGATCGTCTTAATAATATATGGCATGACTAATTGGGTCTGAATTTGCCCTGAGGGTCCTGAATTGGGGCCTTGATTTCCTTAAGCAGCATATCACCCTTATTTAGATCGCTGGGCCTAATCTTTCTATTAAATGCTCAAGAGATTCGGGTTTGATAAATTTGCACGTGGTGAAGGGCGCACAACCTTCGCTCATCTAACATTATTAATTCCTTGTATCGTATAGTGCCTTAGCCCAGTCAGCTTCTAGGATTTGACTTTTTGCCACTACCTTGAGTGAGGGGATAGCTATTTCAATGGGTAGAACGACTTCTATGTTGTATACAAGGGGGTATGGCATTGCTCCCGTTGAAGTGAGAGGTCCAGTATCCCCATAGTGTGAGGGCCAGCTTGGTGGGCCAGTCTTTATATATCTCTGCCATTTTTTCATTGATCCTTCATATATTTTTATTGTGGCCTCCATTGCGCCACTCGCTTGTGGCCTATGTGGTGAGGACTTATGGTGTTAAACCTTATATTGTCAAGTAAGTCGACCACCTTCTTTTTAAAATGACTGCTTGATTACTAATTAATTCATGTGGTACCCCATATCGACGAATGATATTATTTATTAGGAATTTTGCCACATATTTTGAGATAATTTTGACATAAGACACTACTTTTATCCATTTAGTGAAGTAATTAATGGCTACAACCACATACTCATGACCCCTATTCCCTTGGGTGTAATTTTTGTAATTATGTCAATTCCCCATATAGAAAATGGTCATGGGGAAGTGAGAGTGGTGAGAAAAAAAGGGGGTTGATGCTGCAAATTAGCATATATTTGGCATTTATGTCATTTTTGTATGAATGCGTGACAATCTGCCTTCATTATGAACCATTAATATCCCGTTTGCTGAATTTTTTTAATAACATTTGTCCATTCATATGAGGCCTACATTGTCCTTCATGGACCTCTTCCATCAGCTACTGGGCTTCTTGTTGGGTCACACAGATCAAGTTGATACCCATGTCAATCTTTTTATAGAGGTTTCCATTGCCCTTAAACTGTTATGAAGATAACAACCTCAGAGCCTGCTAGGCCTTTCAATCGAATTTGGGGGATATTCCTTTCTTATTAGATATTTGTAAATGTCATAATACCAGTTATCTGAGTCCATGTCATATATGTCCAGAGTGTAAACGAACGCTTGTTGATTCCCTGTCGTTTTATGCTAATGGGCATTGAATAGATGTCGTAGCATATATTTATCATAGAAGCTAGTTTTGCTAAAGCATCCGCAAATTGATTATCTTCATGTGAAAGATAAGTGTAACTAACGTAGGTTTTGAGTCACCGCATACTTTGATATTCTTTACCCCTTTTCTAATGCAGCTTATAACCCAATGATGCAAGCATCAAGTTCAATAGAGATAGGAGTATGTGCACCTTCTGGAGAAACTAAAAGGATGTGTACTCGAAATCTCTTTAGATTAGAGGACCCATCAAGTACATGGTCCAAACATCTTCTCCTACTTGGAGGATTTCTTCATCTGTGAAGTCAAAAGTTTCTTTTTGCTATTTTGTTATGGGGAAGTTAGCTAAGAAATCAAAGACTAGCCTTCCTTTTATTGACTTTTGTGAAACATACTTGAGGTCAAACTCTGATAGCATTACAGCTGACCTGGTATATATCCTGTTGCTGATAACTGATTTCTCAAGTAAGTGCTTGATTGGATCCATTAGTGCGACAACATGTACAGTATATGTTAACATGTAGTGACAGATTTTTCCAAGGAAGTTTTTTTCTGGAGAAGATTAACGAGTCTCATATTCTAGAACTTCTTACCTGAATAGTATATAACCCTCTCTACCCCTTCAACCATTTAGGCTAGCATGACCCCAACTGTCATATTAGTGGTTATGACATACAAAATTAAGGGAACTCGAGGCTATAGTGGCACTACGATAAGTGGGTTTGCTAGATAGACTTTGATTTTGTCAAAAGACTCCTGGCACCTATCGTCCCACTCTGGCTTAATTCCCATTTTCAACTTCTTGAATATCGACTCACATACCATCGTTAACTTCGAAATGAAGCAACTGATATATTATAACCATCCAAAAACCCTCTTATCTCCTTTTCTATCTTTAGTTAAGGCATTTCTTAGATCGTCTTAAATCTTTGATTGATCGATTTCAATTGCATATAGGCTAACCGCATATCAAAGTAGTTTCCTTGAGATGACTCGAAACACACATTTTTACTAGTTTAAGTACATACTGTAATGCCTTAACCAAGTGAAAAGTTTTAGAGAATAGATAGATGCCCTTATCTCTCCGTATAATCATGTCATCGACATAGACTTCAAGAACTTTATGCATCATATCACGAAGTAAAATGCTGGCAGTCCTTTGATTGGGTGCCCAGCATTTTTTAATCCAAAAGGCATTACTATATGACAATGAGTTCCCTACTGAGTGATAAGCGTAGTTTTTTTCATGTTCTTTTCTGCCATTTAGACTTGGTTATATCCCACATAACCATCCCTAAAAGAAAGGAAGGCATGGCCAGCAGTGTTATCTATAAAGGCATCTATGCGTGGAAGAGCAAAGTCATCTTTGAACTGACACTGTTTAATTATCACAAATCGACGCATATGCTTACCTTTCCATCTTTCCTCAGTACCAGCATGACATTAGATACCCATTGAGGATAACAAGCCACTTGATAAAACCAGCATTATCCTCAAGCCACTTTGTAAAAACCAGCATCCAATTGTTGCTGTACTTCCTATTTAATTTTCAAGGCCCAGTTTGGCTTCATTCGGGAGAGTTTCTCCTTAACTAGTTTAGCACAAGATAAAAAGGAATCTTATGTTCATCTATATCATGATTTACACATGGCATGTCTTTATAAAACCAGGTAAAGACATTCACAAACTCCTAGCATGTCTTTGTAACAAAATTATCATGCTCTTTTGGAGTTAAATATTTTCTTGTTCTTACTTCTTGAGGTTCCTCTGAAGTCGCTAAGTTAATTGGAAATGTATCTTCAATTAGTTCTATTTTCATATTCTTCCATTGCTTTAATTAAATCCTTTGGGATTTCTTATTTATTTTCAAAATTATTTAAGGAAAACCACTTAGGGTAATGGGAAGGAGATGAGTTATAAGCAAATGAGTTCATTGTATTGAATTCAGAGACAAGTACATCTAATGTAGACTCCAAAGAAGACTTATAGCTAGAATTGACCCTAGACTCTAAATTCAAATTCCCATGACTACCAACCAAAGCTACAGTGAATTCTTTCCCCTCCTCTTCAGCTACCTAGGTTGCTTGACTTGGAGGTTGCCTGCCCAATGTCCATGATGAATTGAATTGGGTCAAATTCTTTGTCGGATGTAGCAAGAGATAGAGCGGTAACATGATATTCTTTTCCACGATATTCTTGGCCAAGTAATATCCAAATATGATGCTGTCAGCCAGTTTCATCTAGTCTACTAGGGACTGGTTCGTCTTAGGGAGGTGTTGTGCCTCTCCTTCCAATAATTAGCAGTCATTCAAGGTTTTCAATATCGAAACAATAATTGCTACTAAAAATTTGTGTTTTTCCAATGGAATATGCCGACTAATATAGAGTCCGTCGTACAGCCCGACGGACATCACGGCGGAAAATCTAAAAAGTGCCGAGGTCGATGAGGGTTCCGACAGAATTAGATTCTGACAGAAATTCATAATTCCGTCGGAACTCCGACGGAATTCCACCAAACATTCTGTCAGCCTCTGATCTACTTTTGATCGTGCAGGTTTTTCAAATTTTCCCCTCTTTTTTTAAAAAACACCGTTTGACGGAATATTCCATCAGAATAGTGTTCTGATGGACCGTCTGATGGAATATTGCCGTTGGACCCTTTTTTTAAGCCTCGGCGAGAGGCTTTCTTTGTCATTTCGACCTTTTGAACTCCAACGAAAGAGAGGGAGGGGGAGAGAGAGAGAAGTCGGCCGTGGGTTATGCCGTCGTCGTGCACGTCGCCCCCATTGATCAACCGCCATAGCCACCCTCGTTCCGCTGCCGATCACCCTCAGCTTCGACCGCCATTTGTGACCCACCTTATTTGATAATTTCAAGTAAGTAATTGTAGCTAAATATATAGTAGATTAATTTAATGGTATATGTTGAATAATTTGTTGATTTTGGTTTTTGAATTTCATTGTGTTTTATTAAGTACTACTAGTAATTGTTTAGTATTATAAATGTTGAATTGAAAATTATATTTGTTAATTTATGATGTGTAATAACGAAGTTCTAATTATGTAGAATTTAATATTGACAATGGAAGTATGATTTGGATAAATTTTGGATTTTATGATGGTTACGATTGATGGTGAACAATTAGCAAATTAGTAGATTATTATTTCATAAATGTCGAAATGTGAGATGTTGTGACGTATGATTTGGATAATATTTGTAATTTTTATTTCATATGTTAGACCTAAAATGTAATAAATTAAATATTGAATTTGGATAATATTTGTAATTAGTAGATTATTTCGTATGTTAGACCTAAAATGTAATAAATTTAATGAAAGTATGATTTGGATAGTATTTGTAATTTGGATAATAAATTTTTATTATTTTGTAAATCTCAAAATGTTATATGTTGTTACGTATATTAAATGATAGATTATTATTCCGTAAATATTTGAAGTTGTAATTTTTCTGGATTATTAATATGAAGGATATGGGTCATAACAGAAAACATATTGCGAAAGGGAAAAAATATATTATTTTTGTTATGAATGTTGTTATTGTTGGTGTGAATGTCACAAGTTTAGACTGCAATTTCAGACATTCGAACATGTTTACATTTTGACTTAATTGTCATAATATCTTATTTTTGTCCATCGTATATTGAATATAGTGTGTGACGAAATAGTATAATAATATGTAAATCAGTGATTTAGCTATATATGAAGTAAAATGTAATCATTATGTCCATTATTATTATAAATAACAATTTGACGTAAACGTTTATAACGGTGAACAGTATATAATATGGATGGACCACCCCATCAGAGGTGGATGTGTAAAAGATTTTTACCAGGCAAAAAAGGGTATAGACAAGAATTTTTAGAAGGAGTTGAATTGTTCGATCAATTTAAAAGAAGCCAAATGAAGTTCATAAATAATAGGCATTATAGATGTCATTGTGCCAAATGCTAGAACAGAGCTTATACAGAACCTAATGATACGAAATTACACTTGTGCCAAAGCAATTTTTTTAAAGGCTATTGGTACAGGACATCTCATGGGGAAATAGAACCTACTGAATTTGACAATGTTAGAAATAATAACGCACAAAACTTGTATAAGCACTTGGTTCCAAGTCCTATGCACTTTGATAACACTGAACCATTTATGGATCGTGTCGAAGCGATGGTGAATGATGTGATAGTTACTAATGAAGTTAATGTCAATGAGTAACAAAATGCAGAAGCTCAGGCATTCTATGATATACTTCAAGCTGCTTAGAGACCTTTATGGGATGGGTGTACTAACCAAACTGAATTGTCAAATGCCGTCAGATTGATGAGTATCAAATCTGATTATAATATGCCTCAAAATTATTTTAATAAGGTGATGGAATTAATGCATAGGAGTTGTTAGGCAGACAATCGTGTTCCCAAAAATTACTTAGAGTTGAAAAGGGAGGTTCAAAGTTTGGGTTTAGATGTGCAAACCGTTTATTGTTGCCACAGTGGTTCTATGCTCTACTTTGAGGATGATTCAGCATTTGAAAAATATAAGTTTTGTGATTTACCAAGATGGAAGCCAAAGAAATCAGGTGATAATAGGAAGAAACCAAAATCATATGTAAAAATGTTCTACTTCCCTTTGGCACCTAGGTTACAACACCTTTATACCCCAAAAAACACAGCTGAACACATAAGGTGACATTATAACAATAGGTATGAGGATGGTGTTCTTTGTCACCCTTCAAATGGGGAAGCATGGAAACATTTTGATTATAAACACTCAGATTTTGCTTCTGAGCCTCGCAATGTGAGACTTGGTTTATGTGCGGATGGATTTAGCCCATTTTCACAATCTGCATAGCCTTATTCAATTGGCCTATAGTTGTGACATCTTACAACCTTCCTACAAATATGTGCATGATGACGCCATATATGTTCTTAACTTGCACTATACCTGGTCCAACAAATCCAAATAACAAAATAGATGTGTACCTGCAACCTTTGAATGATGAGTTGAGAAGTTAAATGGGATGGTGTTTAAACTTATGACATTTCAATGAATGCAGAACTTCTTGATGAGAGCTGCACTAATGTGGATAATAATTGACTTCCCATCCCTTGGAATGTTATAGATGGAGCACTCATGGTCTTTTGAGTTGCCCTATTTGTAAGGAGAAGTTGAAGGCAACACATTTAAAACATGGGGGTAAACCATCCTGGTTTGACTGTCACTGTTGATTCCTGCTCAGACATCATGCATTTCAAAATCACTAAACGGCATTTTGTAAGGGAAAAATTGTAAAAGATGATCCTCCATCCAGGCAAAATGGGAGGAACTACACTAGGAGGTTTAGAATCTTCCAAAAGTAACCACTAATAGAGATTTCACAATCCCAGTTTTTAAGGAGAATCTTCATAATTGGACCAAGCAAAGCATCTTCTGGGAGTTACCTTATTGGAGAGACCAGCTGCTACATCACAACTTGGATGTAATGCACATAGAGAAGAACTTTTGTGATAACATCATTAACACTTTCATGGATATGCCTGATAAAACAAAAGATGATGTTAAGGCAAGGTTGGATATGGCAAAGATGTGTGATCGAAGTGAGCTTAACCTAAAACATCGTGTTAGTGGAAGAATACTAAAACTCGAGGCTTCAACCTCCCATTCTTTCGACAAACAAAAGGGGATGTGTGAGTAGGCGCAACAACTGACAATGCCTTATGCTTATTGCTCTAACATTGGAAATTGCATAGATATGAAGTCTGCAAAGTTTCAAAACATGAAGAGCCATGATTGTCATGCATTTTTCCAGACACTTATGCCAATAGCATTTTGTCCCTGTAGATGATGTATTAGAACCACTTGTTGAGTTTAGTGAATATTTCAGAGGTCTCTGATCAACAATGTTAAGGATCAATAAGGTATAAGAAATGCAATGCAATATTACTTTGTAAATTGGAGATAATTTTTCCATCAGGATTCTTCAATGTCAAGGAGTACTTACCTATACATTTGGTAGAAGAAGCATACCTAGGGGGTCCAGTGCAATATCGATGGATGTATCCATTTGAAAGGTAACTACGAATATTAAAATTTGGTCATTCATCTAAATTTAAATGTTGTATTATATTGAAATACTCATATAAGTTATTGTACTTTAGGTACTTTGGGTGGCTTAAGAAGAAGATAAAAAACAAAACATATCTTGAAGGATCAATGGCCGAAGCTTACCTGGTTTTTAAGATATCACAATTTTCTTTGTATTACTTTGGCGCTAATGTATCTTCAATGCACACAAGGTGTTGACGTAATCAAAATGACAATGACGAGCCATAAATACAGCCCATGTTATTAGGTTTTAAACCCAAGGTACTCCAGTGGAAAGTCATACACAAAGGTACCTAACTGATGAAGAGTTGCACACTGCACACCTTCACATTTTGTTGAATTATAATGAAGCTCAACCTTATATTGAGTAAGTTCAACCTTCACCTTTTGCTGTATTGTAATGAAGTTCAATCTGAAACGTGTTGCTGATAAATATCATGTATACAGTTTATTCAAACAAAAAAAAAAAATTATATGAAAATCCCACTTCAATGGACATGGAGGTGGATGCTATGATGGAGGCTGAGTTTATTTGGTGGTTCAAAACAGCAGTAAGAGCTTAAATTTACCTCTTGTATTATATATTTAGCTAATTCACAACATTTTATACAATATGCTTTCCATGTTGATTAAATTTTTTAAATTTAATGTAGGTTAAAATTGTACAAATTTTCAATGCCAGATAAACATATACCATTTGGCTTAATTGCCAAGGAAAGTAACATGTTAGTCTGCATTCAGAGTCAATGGATTTCTATTTCACACACAAAAAAAAAGGTGTGATGGGAAAACGACTTATAATTGTGGTGTTTGCGTGAAAGGGAGCGAGGAAGGTGGATTTGAGGATGATTATTACGGAATCCTCCACGAGGTTATTCGTGTTGAATATCTTGGAAAAATACTTAAATAATGTATGTTGTTCAGATGTGATTGGTTTGATAACACTCTGCGAGTAACACGTTGCCCCAAACTATGTCCCTTTGTAGAGGTGAACGACACACAAAAATATAAAAAATATGACCCATTCATATTTGCTACTTCTGTAATCCAAGTGGTGTACATGAGATGCCCGAATTAAATAAGATATGGTGGGTTGTCGTACCAAACAAACCTAGACATAAAGTGAATAAGGAATTCACTTTACTAGTTGCATTTCAAGAAGAGCATGTGTCTCACGTGACATTAGTGAATGACATAATTCCTGTAACTTTGTTGAATGAAGAGGAAGACATTGAAGTGCTTAATGAAGATGGTGCAAATGAGAGAAGTGAAGAGGAGGAGTGGGATCATGACTATGAAGATACTGAAGACGAAATTGATGTCCACCTTGAAGACTCTGATAAGGACAATGAAATTAAGGATCATAACTAGACTAACTCCTATCAAATTGTACATTAAGTCAATTTAAGTGTTTTATTGAATTGTATGCATGTGGACTTTATCATTGCACGGATGTAGACTTTGTTCAATGATGACACAATTATCATAGTTTGATTTGGTGAAATTGTTTACTTGTTGTAACTTATATTATTTGATTACTATGCTTTATGTGTTTGTCCTAAAGATGTCCGGTATGTAATGTGGACGTGGTGGTGGATGTGGTAGAAATCAGGGAAGAGGCAATAGTAACCAAAGTGGCCAACAAGAAGAGGATTTTAAGGGATGGCAAAACTACCAAGATGTCCCTTATAACGCTTTTCTTGATCCCAACAACATCCAAACATACAATTCACCAAAAGCATACCTCAAACTTATATGTTCCCTAATGTTAACATGTCCTTCTTTCAGTCCGAAAGACCTCCTGCCACTCAGACTACAGGAGCATTTATGGTCAACCAATTTGGCTTCTATATCCCAGTAGCATTAGTCATTCCACCTAACAATGAAGAAAGGCATTAGGACCATAGTGAAGATGCTTCAAGCCATGGGAGCACGTCGAATAAGGTGCTCATCAAGCTAGATGGTAAAGAGTAAGTGGTTATACTTTTCTAATCTTGTATATTCAGAACAAAAACATATATATAATTGTTTGTTATGAACATAAAATTCTAACTGTGAGCTCTTATTTGCAAGCTTTTTTCCTTACGATATGGTGTTCAAAATTACGAAGATATTTGTGAGCGAATTTCCTGAGCTGTGGCCATCATGGGGTAAAGTCCCTAAATCACAACGGGATTTGTGGTTTGGTGAGTTCAACGTAAGATAAATTACTAAGTTTTCTATAACTGTAAATATATTCTTGGTGAAAACATTATTTATGTTTTGCTAGCTTTTATTTTACAGAAACGTTTCTATTGGGCTCCAGAGCATGACTCTCAGATTATGAGGAATATTGAGGAGAAAGGGGTTAATAGATTGAAAGATACATTTGGAGAGCTAAGAAAGAAGAACAAGCAGCCACTGTGATTATCTGACAGCACTTAAAAGTCACTTTAAGAGTATTGGACTTCTGAAAAATTTAAAAAGATGAGTGCACAAGTGAAGAAGAACTAGAACAGTGACCAGGATGGCTTAGGTCCTTCTTTGCATACATGTGGTTCGATCCCATTCAGTGAGGAAAAGAGATATTTGGTAAGCGGTTCATTAATTTTTGGATCCTGTACTTTCTATAGGTTTTGCAATGTAGGAAGAACTCTCATCTATTTTAACTTATTTTATTATATTGGCCAAGAAGCTTAATAGGGAGCCGGCTGCAATAGAACTATTTAAAGACACTCATCAATATGAGCAAGACAACACATGGGTTGATAAGAAATCTCAGAAAGCATATGTAAGTTACCTCTACTTTTTATGTGTTTAAAAATCTTCCCACTCTCATGATTTTGATGTTATATTTGCAATGCAAGATATTTTTAATCTTATTTTATAGAGGAAGCATTAATAGAAATGAGAACAAATCAGAAGCTCCCAATCTTCTACAGATCCTAGCTTCGATCCATCTGAATTCGGTGCAAGGCAACTTAAACAAAAAGGGGTGCATGTATGGGCTAGGTTTAGAAGGGGTAAAACTGAAGCTGCTGTTCAAGTCCACAGCAACATCTAAGGGCAGTTTGGAGCCTAATATGCGAGAGATGGTTACCCAATTGAACAATGAGCTAAGTACAATGGCGAAGATAAACAACAGAACAGAAGAGAGGAACCGTCATTTAGAAGAGAAAGTCATGATATTGAGTGAACAACTTAGTGGGGTGCAAAACACACTAAGTGAGTTCATTAGATCTCAACAAGCATCTAGCTCTGGATCACGCCCACCCCCTTTTTCATCCCTCGACAGCACCGTCACTCTACTTCTTATGCTCCTCCTCTTCCTCAACTTGAATGCCAAGAAGAAGAAGATGATGATGCGATGATGATAAGATGACGATGGTAATGGTGATGGTGATGATCATGGGTCTGATTCAGATGGTGAGAATCTTGGGTACGATCAACACTCTGAGTACAACTACTTCAACTATTAGAACATTGAACATTATATGATTTTTACATTACGTTGTTTTGTACAGATATTACAGTAGTTTGTGAGTGTGAAAACTTTATAGTTGTGATGGTTGAATGAAAGTAGCCATGTGTGATGGTTACGTTGTGAACTAGCTAGCTAGAATTTGATCTTGATGTGATTGTGTACAACTCAACATTTGTGATAGTTGAATGAAAGTAACCACGTGCGATGGGTACATTGTCATATATGTACCATGTGTGGTGGTTGTAAATATTCCACTTACAGGTTTCATTGAATTTGTAATTAGGTTATTGAAGTTTTGAATTTTATGTATAAAAGGATATAAAAAATTCTGACGAAATATGACAGATTTCGACGAAAATTTCGATGGAATTCTGTCGAAAATTAATTTTTAAAAATTTTTTTCTAGGCTTCTTTGCATTGACGGATATGTCCGTCGGCCCCGCCCATTTCCGTCGAAGGGGCTCTTCGATGGACATGCGATTTTCGTCGGACACCACATCTCATTCCATCAGAATGCCTTTCTGACCATGGTTATTCCGATGGACAAGATTGGCTGGACAACGGAAAATACTGCTTTTTTCATCAAAAAATCCGTCGAAAAAACCAGATTTTTTTAGTAGTGATCACCTTATCCTTCACCTAGTAGGGTTTAAGGAATCCACAATAAGGGAAATCATCCCCTTCTCTAACAAATTGATCACTACGGGTTATAGTGGGTATAGCCTTATTACATAAGGCCTCTGATACTTATCAGTTGCTACAACCTTCTTAGCTTTTTTTTCTATGCAACTTCGATTATTTTGGCTGTGGTAGGTTGATAGTCCAACCCAAATTAATATTTCCTTTATGTAGTAAGAGTAGTAAGAGGGAAACTAGCCTGTCCTTGAAATCTCTTACCCATCACCTGAGTTAAGAAATAGACCCTTCCTTTGAGGGTGTAATTGACACTAAGATTGGAGTAAGGATCAAAGTCAAAAGTGCTTTGTTCTTTTCTAGCTTCGCTATAGTATCAAAACTGTGAAGCTCTTCATTGTCATGCTTATGCTCTATTTCAAAAATGAATCTTTTATGAGTAACAGTGGCACGTAGGTCATCTCCCTTTATAGTGAGGATTGTTACTTTTGCTAGCATCTTTACGTTTCAATGTAAAGTGGAAGTAAAAGCTCTATGCTCATGAAGCCATAGGTGACCCAAGAGTAAATTAAAAGTGGTTGGGAAGTGCAACACCTAGAATTCTATGTTCTTTTCTTTGGGCCCACATTGATTGGACGGTTAACATTCTTTAGAACCATCCTTTGAGAGGTATGATATGCTCTTAAGTGGAAAGGGGGCTTAAAGAGGTGGTACTATTTGATTCCTAACCTTTTAGCAATCCTCTAAGAACATATATTTACTACAGACCCATTATCAATCATTGTTAAGGGGACACACTTCTACATGTAGGTAACTATGAGGTATAAAGCATTATTATGTCCTTACCCTCCTTGTGGGAGGTATTCCTATCCAAAGGTTATTGTGCTTTTGCCTGTGGTTACTAAGGTGGCCATCTCTTCGGGAAGTGTTTTAGGTGTTACCTCTGTTTTGTTTAAAGCATTAAATAGGGCCTGCCTGTGTTTTTGGGAGCCCATTATGAACTACTATATTGTGACATCTGCCTTTAGCTTCTTTAATTGCTTGAGGATTGGGCCATCTTCCTCTTTATTTACTTGTTTTCTTTTGCCACTTTCTTTTTCTTGGGTTTGATATGGACCTACTTGTCTACGATGTCTACCAGTCTTAGTTAAGTGCAGTTAGTTTGGTCTTCTTCTGCCCAAAAATCATTATCATTGATACTTTTAATTCGCCAAATTCATTCATGGGTCATATAAATATCCTTCTTGTCGTTATCCCATGCTCCACATACCTCCAGATTGTGGGGCGATAGGTGAACTTTGCACTTGGGTTCATCTATTTGTGTTATATAAATGGATGGATCCCATTCTTTGTGGTTAAAAATGGTGAATATGTTATCATATAAACCGAGTGGGTTCATATCATTATTAGGCTTTTGGCCCACCTTAGGTAAAAGAAGTTCCCCTAATTTGAACATCATTTCCAACCTATTTTTAAAGGTCCAGCAGTCTTCAGTATCATGGCTTCGGGCTCGATGATACTTATAGAACCTGCTTGCATCCCAATTCTTAGAGTTCTAAGCTTCTTCCGTCTCTAGCTTCATAGATGGAAGAGTGATCTTACCCTTGAATAATAGTCATCTAAGAGCTTGGCCATAAGTGATCCCAATGGGGCATATTCAATATAGTGGTTCAGCATATGTACCTTATTTCCCTTACTAGTAGTGCCAGTATTCTTCTAGTTTTTGTTCTGAAAGACCTTCCAGTTGCTAGTTGAATTTGTAGACCATAGCTCTTCTTCAACTAGCATGCCTACATCTCTTAAAGTGGCAAAGTCTGCTATTAGTTGGAATTTCATATGCTACGGGTAAGCTGGTTGAAGGTTCTTAAGTACTAGTCTAACTTAGCTATTTTTAGATGGACAATCGACCATAAGGGTGGCTATTACCCTATATCAAACTAGGAACTCTATGAAAGACTCATTTTCTTCCTAATTTATGCTTTAATAGCTATAAATCCCTTAATGTAATAGGAAGGTTAGTATTATGTGAATATTAATTGAGAAATTCCTTCAAAAGGTCCTCCCAGTTAGTGACCTTCCGTGGGTCCACACCATTCTACCATTTTATGACTTCCTTGTCATATGTCCAAGGAAAGAAGATGTGAAATATATCTTGCTCAATGCATTTCAGAGTCATGGCACTAATGAAATCCTGCACGTGATGTTGAGAATTTTCAATTCTATGGAATTTAATGTCAGGTATAGAAAATTTTGAGCATATCTTGCGCTTGGGGATTGATATGAATCCTTCATAGTTCAGAAATTGATTATTGAACATAGCAGATTCTGTAAGTAATTGCTCAATCTGATCTAAGCATGGATTAAATTGAGGAGTTTCTTCTCTCCCTTCTGCTCTCTCTCTCTCTCTCTCTCTCTCTCTCTCTCTCTCTCTCTCTCTCTCTCTCTCTCTAGTATTTCTTGATTACGAGGTTCTTCTTTATTATGAGGGATCTTGTCTTTCTCCTTACTTAAATATTGGACTTCCAAAGTCAACTCCTAGATCCTGGCCTCCTACTCTTGCATTTTAGTGTTCAAGTTCTCTAAAAATGTCAACATTGGCTCCATGTCTCGGCCTTCTACCATTGGAGTGTCTAACTCTAACTTAGGCTAGATAGAGGAGTTCGATCAATGATTTCAAATTCCTTTAATCGACTAATGTGTGTATCCTATTGATATATCGTGAGCTTCTCTTTTCTGCCAGCAACAAAGGTGCTTAGGACTGGTTCAAGGAAAGTATTTAAATTAGCAGAACTTAGACTCTTATGAGCTTATTTAATTTATATGAATTTGCTTAGCTATGAATGAAAACAAAACCTAAATGGGCCCATATAGCCTGTTAGATTGGTGACACGACATTAACCATCCTAAGGTTTCTAAGAGACCAAAGATCATATAGATTGACTCAAATTTTTTAAACTGATGTGAAATACCTGTTGACACTATGTAAAATAGGAGTGACGCTTAATAGATCTAAAACACATCCGTACTTGGGAGGCCCAAAATCCAATCATGCTAAAACTGTCTGAGTTGCGATCAGGTACTACATGGAATGAAATATGCCAAAGATAAAGCCCGTTCAAGTTCCATTTAATAGGGACCTAATCAGGTTCTAAATTGGGCCAAGCTTGAATTTCTAGCACACACTTCCAAGCTTATATATGAGTTCCAACCTAGGCTAAGGTTTTATATCATAAAGAGTTTTGGGTAAGGCTCGATAGTTTTCTCGTGGCCTAAACACTTTGTCATCCATGGGATGTATGGTGCAACTAGAATGTTTAGTGGCATCTCCTCTCATCAAATGGACTAATCAGCGTGTGCAATAAGTGGGAAAAAACAATTTCATGCATCATTGGAACTTATAAGTCATGTAGACACTTAGTAGCAATTGTTCTCCCAAAAAGGAAGAAATTATGGTTTAACCTAAAGGTACTTATTAATGCTCAGTTAGGCAGCACCTATATGTAAGATGTCCAAGTATAACACAAAATTTTCCAATTTGACTTTTGAATCTCATGCTCTTAACAAGTCCGCAATGCGATTGCCACCATAGGGACCACGGCCTGGGCCCTAGGCATGGTCTACCATGAATGGCTTGCCACGTCATTGGGTGTGCTTGGTTGGGACTTTTTATTATTTTTTTTTACCGAAATACATTTTCTCGAGCTAGAAACAAGCAAACATGGGACGGGTCTAGGCCGCTTACCTAAGCAGCATGTGCTATTTAGAGTAGGGCTTGGAACTATTCATTCCTCAACTGAAGAACCCAACCAAAATCATGAACTGCCATCTGGCTCAAACACTAATTGTTATTTGGATCGGAAAGCCAAAATAGCTTCTTTTGCCTTTTCTGCAACTGAGAGCTTTTTTGGTTTGCAAAATCATAAAGGGAGTCGCCAATGAATCCTTTTTTAAAAAAAAAACACACAAAAAGATAAGAATCGCTCTTTCTATCAAGCCTTTAAACTGAAAAAATTGTAACTTGATAAGAAATTTTTTTTAAGGGTCGTCGAATAATCCCTGGTATAGGGACCACTTGCCTCCATTTGACACGAACCAGAGGTCTAGGTTCAGGGGCGAAAGCACAACATTAGGATGAGATGCATCCTAGCACCGACCATCATCATAACAACCTCTACTCATCGAATTGAAAAATCGAAGCAAAATATGAAAAATGCATGCAATATATCAACAAATCAAAATTAAAATAAAGTAATACATCCATGCTTCATACTAAATGCGAAATAAAAGATCAATAAGAAAAATATAGGGGCAAGGTTGCTAAACTACAATTACATTTCTATAATACTCAAACTTAAACTAATAAACAAAAGGTAAATGTCGACTGACCCTCAGGTTGACCCACCTAATTAGCTTGGGCACCGAGCAGAATCTTAATGGTCACTTACTTTTAATTTTGACGAGATAACGCTCTTTCTTTTCTTTTAGTCTCCTTTTTTTTCCTCTCATTGCTCACTAATTCCTCTTTTCTCACCTTTTTTCCACCCTCCAACCCAAAGGGCTGACCCTTTATTTATAGCAAGAAAAGAATATGGTACGTTGGATATAATAGGACAGAAATTTGACTTTGAATGGTGGGAATTCAATTTCTAGCTGCTTTATCCTTTACCCAGTCTGATTGATCCCTTCAAAATCACAACTAAATGATATTCTTAAACAGATAAAAAAAACAACATGATTAAATATGGAGCCTGGTTGGTTTCTTCACCGATCCAGTTCAGGAACCCAATTGGGTTCTTGAGCGGAGCAATATTTGGACACAGATGAGCTCCAACATAGGCCCAAAACTACCTTAATCTAAGTCTAAAAAGGGGGGTCTGATGTTGATAGGTAGGGCTATGTGCTCGATCCAGTTTCATGGAATCGGAACCGTATCCGGTTGCAACTGGGTCCCAGAAACTATGACCGGTCCTGGTCTCGGTTGGAACTAGGTCCGAAGCTTTTGGAATTGGTCCCAGAACCGATCAAGACCCGATCCAAAACTGTGTACTTGGTTTCTAATTTTTCCTTCTTTTATTTTATTTAAATTTTAGACCTGTGAGCCTGTGACAGTGTGACTGAGAGAAAAGCTACACAGTACAACACCCAGTAGCAAACTAAACCACACGGACCTTCACACCATATTCCATAACTGCCAAGTTAGCAAGCAACACTCCAACCATCACTCATACACAATTTTGATGCCTTTAACTCTTATAGCAGCAACCAACAAGCTAAATATGTGGTTTGCAAGCTAATTTTGAAGGATTTAGGGGTTGGAAATGAAAGAAGAAAATCATACAAACCAATTTTCAACTTTCAACAAATTACAAGCTTTGGCTATAATCACAATTAAAAACATGAGATTAAATTAGTAGCTTTGAGCCTTGAATCATGACCTCCAAGACCAACTTTTGGAGAAGCACCTCCACTAAGCAAATGCCCACAACTTGATGGCTCCAATCATTGAATCAACTTCTAGACAAGGAAATCTTCATATTAAAAGTAAGAAATTTAAAAGACCAAAAATCTGAGCACCAAGTCATGAAAAGAGTAGAATAATATCACGAACAAACCAAGTATCACTATCCAAGACCTTTATTAACCCAACCTACTTCCATGTAATCGCTTTATTCGTTCTTTGTTAAAATAAGTTTTCTATAATATTCTTTCTCTCATTGTGACAAAATTTCGCTAAAATAGCAAATTTAAAGTTGTTTACTTTGAATGCTGATTTGCAAAACATCTGATGGTTATTGAGATTTTTGTTTAAATGTGGGCACTTACGATAAAAATGAGGCTTGTCTTGGCCATTTTATCAATTGAATTACAAATAAATGTCTTGTTAGTATTTGCCGTCCATCTTTCATGAATGATATGTTTGTAAACAAACCTCATTGACCCTCATGAATGCTATGTTTCTATATAAGGCAAGGCATAAATTGCATAATATTAAACTACCAATAAATCATACAAATCACTAGGTACCTCCTTTACGTAAAAATGAGGGAGGGGTAAGAATTGGGAATTCTAAACAACTAATCATGAATCCCCCAAGTACAATGAGAGGACTAAATAATAAAACCCCTAATTAGCAAAAGTACAATGCAATGTGATCAAACAATTGTTAAGCTAGAGGAATGGTAATAAGGGCAAGAGTGGTTGATGCACCTATACATTATTTCAAACAGGTTTTGGATAGTCTCATTGTCTCATTCATTTGCAATTGTAATGCTTTATAAACCCTAGATCATGTCCACAATCAAAATCAAAAATTAGTAACGTGAATTACTCAGAAGATGAAGAGGGTTCAAGGGCTTTATAATGAGCACAACTTTCAAGGGTTCAATCAAGCTACGCCGAGAATGACGATGGCGAGGAGCCGCCTTTGAGAAGCATATCAAATGCCAACAAAAACCACACTATTTGGAGGATACATCGTCGCTGGAAAAGGCACAACTTGTGGCGCTAGAGAAGATAAAGAAAATAAATCGGGGTTAAGGACTTAGAGGACAGACAAAGCCACACGAAACAAATCGAGGTTAGATACTTACCATAGCCATCCATGGGTAATACTGGGGAGAAATTACCAACGAGAGGCAGCAATTGTTAGGGCTAGGGGCTGAGGGAGCCTCGGGAGGGGGCTGGGAGCAGACGGAGAATGGGGGTGTTTCAAAATTTCAAATGACATTAGGGTTACCGGGTTAGGGGGCTCCCATATAAGTATATATATGTATTTTTTTTAAAATGGCTCTTGGATTGGGTAATGGGACTGGGTTTGATTTCAAAATTTCATTACCCAGAACCAAAACCGGTTGTAAATGGGTCCTAAACTTTAGAACTGGTCTTGGACCCAGTTCAACTGATTTCGGGTCTAGACCGGGTGGACCCAAATCGAGTTCAGGTCTGGGACTGGGTGCTCTTTTTTTTTTTTTTTTTTTTTTTGCTCAGCCCTACTGCTAGGCTTCTAATTGTACAAGTTGGGCCTTGAGTTTCATCATCAAGCATTTGAAAAACCAAGTCATCATTTTTTTTTATGCAAGTGGTTGTTTTATTTTCCTATAACTATGCAATGCATAGAAAAATTTTGAGTGTTTGTAATTGTAATAACTATATGTGAAAAGTATAGTGAAGTACATTCGTAATTCATGTAATTTGTGGAAGTTTTCTTTGAGCATAAGTTAAAACAGGGCAATAATTCTTTTATAGTTAGGTAGAAAACTCCACTCCTAGAATTATTTGTGAATCAAAAAAATCAATTCATAATATCCTAAACTAATTTTGGATTTCCCATTGCTGTTTTTTAGGTTAATAGGGTACTATAGTTTTACATGATTGATGAATTATTTGTTGTTTATGTAATAAATTATTTGTGGTAAGAACGCACGAGTGTCGTTGTAATAGTTGCAGCAGTAGTAACAGTAGTCGCAGTAGTTGTAAGACCCACCTTCTTTGTTTTAAGTTAACCTGACTGTCTTGCTTTTAACTTTAAAAAAATTGTATTTTTAGTAGCTATTCGAGTTAAATTATTATTGACATGCTTATGTGAACGATAACTTTATTAAAAAGAATGTTTTCGTCGCTATTAATATTATTATTAGTTTTGAAACTCTTTTGATGACTTTTAGTAAGCGTTAATGATCGTTATTAACGAGGACTAAATTGAGTAGGAACTCGAGATCGATTAGCTTGTTAACCTTCAAGTTAGTTTCAAGGTTTATTAAATCAAACCTTGACGTATTTGGGAATGAGTAATTGATAAGAGATCGTATTATCGATTAGGGTTTAGGATATAAAGTTCGAGGTCAGACTAGACATATCAATTTGAGCAAGCTTGAGACCAAACAAAAAAAGGGGAAAACCAGAAAGGGGCCGAGACCCTCCTTTTTCTTTCACGGCATCGCGATAGGGGGGTTCCTCACCCAGCCCGCGACCCTGGTAGAAAGCGAGAGAAAGAGAGGATGAGTGAGAGACCGAGAAAAAGAGAGAAGGGGGCCGGCGACCGCAGTGCCACACCAGCGGCCGCCCAGTTTAGCCAGCGCGCTCCCCCGGCAGCCAGAACTCAAGCCCAGAGGGAGGGATCGAGTGAGAGGAAGGGGAGAGAGATATGCCCCAGCGATGGTCGACGCAGATGTAACAACAATGAGGCATCGACGACGGCGACATTGGCGACGACGACGCCGAGATTGGCGGCGATGAGGTGCCTCCACCGGTGGGCTCGAATCGGGCGACCGTTAGAAGCCACGATAATCAAGAACTCGTAGGTTAGGGTTTCGAACCTCCAGCACCACCACCATCCTCCCTAACCCATCAGAACCATCAACCACCACCACCACCGTGGCTAGTCTGAATAGCTCAATTAGCCAAGGAATCTGGTCCTCTAGCTTGGAGTCGAGGTGGGTGTTTCTCACCTCCTAAGTATTAGTAGTTTTGAATTTGTTTTAACCTTTAAGTCGCATTGCATGTAAGTTTAGGGTTAGTCAGATCGATTGGGGTTATGCATGTTCTGTTTCAGCTGAAGTTAATTTAAATCGATGCATGTTAAGTTTAGTTAGTTTATGCCTGAAAGTGACTTCGAAATAACGTAACGATGCCTTGAATCGATACATGTTAGTTTAGTTAACTAACACTTAAAAATAGCTTCGAATTGAAATATGAATGTTTAGAATTGATACATGTACACTTAGTTAATTCATGTTCATTTAATAGCTTCGAAACAAAATATGAATGTTTAGAATAGATACATGTACACATAGTTAATTCATGTTCGTTTAATAGCTTCGAAATGAAATATGAATGCTTAGAATCGACACATGCACACTTAATTAATTCATGCTCAATTAATAGCTTCGAAATGAAATGAGAATGCTTAGAATCGATACTTGTGTGATTAGTTAGTTTATACCTGAACCGTGACTTTGAAATAATAAATGAACACCTCGAATCGATGTCTGCCTATTTAGTTAAATCACACTCGCAACCTTGGAAATAATTTATGAATGTTGAAACGAGCATGTTTACCCCTTGATTGTAATACATAAATGTAATCGAGTTTCATGCCTTATGAGTTTAATTCAGCTTGCTAAGTGTTCGTTCAAGTTAATGTGATATGGATATATATATGTATATATATGGTTATAACTGCTGGCTGTAGCGTACTACTGAATCATGTTGGCTTGCTTGGTAAACTATGCATCGCACTTTCCAGTATAACCAAGGGATTAGAATGCTAGATTGTGAAATTGAGATCGAGATGGTAGTTAGATGGTTTGAGGTAAATCTATGAGTGGTTCGAGGTTTCCTGTGGTCAGTTGCTATGTGAGGAGGGAGTCTGGGTTGTGATTAACCGCAATCGTGTGGACGACGAGGTCATGTGTGGCTTATTCTGCTAAGTTGGATTATGAAGTGTTATGAATGTGCCATGTGTGAAACCCTCCCCTCATGAAATTGTTAAATGATGCTATGTGAATGATTTGCGCACTTAGTAATCTTTAAAATGGCTATTGAAGGAGTTTTATTACGAAACTTAGTTTGAGTTATATGCTAGCTAAGTACATTAAGTTTTGAATGAGTTTTGAATTGCGAGTTAGCAAATTTATTATGATTTTAAAAGGGTTTCCAAGTTGAAAATGAAAGAACCATAACCAATGGTAGGGTTATGGGCTATTTTGCTAGATAAGAATATATATGGATAAGCATAAGTACGCATATGTGTAAGTAATTATGTTTATGTTTATGTCTACATTGAGGAGCTACTCTAGAAACTTTAAGCTTAAGTTTGAGAGCCAGGGATGGTGGCTTAGTATCCCGCCTGGCATAACATAAGCTATGTTAAGATGACTCAGAGATGGTAGTTTGAATCCCGCCTGAAGTCTCAATATGTAAGTTATATCTCAACATATTATGATGTCTGTCCGGATAGGCGTACGTTGCCGCTCGAGTTTGGCCGGCTCGGGATGGCAGTAACAAAGTACCTCTAAGAGTTTAGGCTCCTCACTTATGTGATCAAATCGTTATGTATGTTTCTTTTAATAAACGATGGTCTTATGCTAAGGGTATTTTCCTAATGAATAAGAAAAGCAGTTGGCGTTTCGCCTTTTTAAGTATTTCAGAAAGAAAGTTTTTAAGAGTCATTATAGGACCAATACAAAAGAGATTCTTTTAAAGAATAAGAGCCTTAAAGAGGCTAAGAAAAGAGCTTTATGAGCCACAAGATTGCTAAGAAAAGAGCTTTTATAAGCCCTAAGAGGCTGAGTAAAGTGTTTTCAACAAAAGAAAGGAAAATTCCTATGAAAGCCTAATGAAAAAGGTTTCTAAGCATAGTTGGATGCGATTTTAAGTAATATGTGGCCATACTCTTATAATGCATCGAGCATATGGGATTGAATGTGTATGTTCTGTAAAAGAAAGCTCCTTGCATAATCTCTACTTCCTGTGTTTAAGTATCTCGTATAAGCATTGGGTAGGCAAGGCATAACTCACATGTATATCACATAACTTATGAAAGAAAGTTATGTGCTTAGCCTCGTTACTTGCTGATGTGTTTGACTGCTTGTTAGTAAAGGAACTTAGTCATTCAGGGACCTAGAAATGTGTTTGAGTGGTTAAACTGAAGTTTATGGTTAGTGATTCTTCCATAAGGGTTTTATGAATGGCTAATATGATAGTAAAGTATGAATACGTGATATGTGACTATTAAAGATATTATTACCTGTAACGGTTTTGGTTTTAAAGGGGTCAGGGGACACTCACTAAGCGTGTGGTTGCTCATCCTACTATTCCTTCCCCTTTTTCTCCAGGTTTTCTTTATGACAGAGAGAAATTGAGTCAGCTATACCGAAATAGAAATTACCCTTGCTTAAAGGGAGTCAAGTGTGCCCATAGTGATGTAGTCTCGCTATTTGATGATGTTATAGAATGTATTCTTAGTTTGTAAATGTATGTAAACTAAGTATTCTAGTTCATGTAATGCACATGATATAAAGGTTGCTCTGTACGGCCACATGAGCCAACCATCTAATTAGTTAGATGTCTTCTTGGTCAAAGTTAGTTATGTTTTGGGATATAAACCCCAATACTTAGATTATATGAACCGTTGAATTGTATCTTTCATTTCTTCTTCATTAATGAACTATATTGTTTGGATACTCCGAGCGAGTTGCTTGTTGAGTTATGAACTCTGGCGCATAGCCGTTGAGCTTATTTTAAAATGTTGTACGTTTTCGTTGATTGCAGGGGTTTATTGTAAGGCTTTTAGCCTGAAAACGGTTAGTTTTTAGAGGAAACTCTGTCCGTTTCGCCCTAAAAATTTAAATAGAAAGTTAAGAGAACGTAACACTCTCGATCCTAGGGGCTGGGGGTGTTACAGTAGTAGTAGTATTAGTACTAATAATAATAATTCCTTATTATTACATTTCTTAACAATTACGTATTTATAATAATTAAGATTCGTAACTATCATCATAATGTATCCATATATCTCTACTATTCTATATTTATCATCATGAAGATATTTTATTATTTATTATTTTAATTAAACTAATAATTTATGTGGCTTGTCATAAAGTTTGGAAAGGTCCAAACCTCTAAATATTGGACATGTGGCACGTGCTTGCTTTGGGATATGTGTGTGTGTGCATGTGTTACTGCCCTTCTTAACTCACTATGTTACTAATCCAATGTTTGGAATGTAAGATTAATACTGATATTGATGTTTAATATTTATAGTTTGGACATTGACATTTAATACTTAAAGTTTAATTTTCAATCACAAATACTACCTCCTCTCATGGGAATAACTCAGTGTGAACAGAGTATTTTTGTTCTCAATCACACTCTCTAATTTATTTCCATTTCCATATACCAAAGTTGGGAAATATATTAAATTATCCATATTCACATTTTTGTTGTTCTATTATCACATACCAAATGCCATAAAGCTTATAGACACCATGTATATTTCTTCTATAGAGGTATTAGTAAAGCAGTAAAGACAAATATTACTATTTACGATTATTAGGCATATTATTGTGTACTTCAAAAGGCCTAATAAATAGGCATGCTTGAATATATGACATTATTAGATATGATTTTATAAATTAGAAATTTTCTAAATACATGAGAATATGTTACTAAATATGACTTTATAAATATGTTACTAACTATGACGTGATTATGTGTTAATATGGTATGACTAACTAAAATTAATTTGATTTGATTCATGAAATATAATTTTGAATATGATTATATACTAATATTATTATATGTTACTATGATTATATGTTTATATGTTAATATGATTATGTGGTTTTATATAACTTGATGTAATTTAAAATGTTAATAAAATTTTGAATCTCATTATGTAAAGTTAATACGCCTAATTAATATATTAATACGATGAATTACGTACTTGTAGGTGATAATTATACTTCAAACATACACCCTCCATCCTTTATTAGCTTACTTGAGGGAGATGATTCACCTGAATTTGGGGCGAGTAATAATATTCCCACTCTCCCAACTAATCTCACTACATCTTGCCCCTCATATCCACCACCAAACAACCACCATCATCCATACCATAAATATTACCAACCACCACATAACCCAAGTAATCCAAGTGGTGGTTTAAGTCACAATCCTCAAAACTATTTTCTAACTTATTACCCCCACCACTTAATGTCCCCCAAAATACATCTAATAATCTCCGCTCGCATCACCAGCCACACTGTCCTCCACCACCTCCTAACCCAAATTATTTTTCAGGGGGGCAACTCTACATGCTCATCTATACTGACTAAATCAATGGCCATGATAGATATTGACTCAGTACTAATGAGGTGGTAGAGGAGGAAGTAGTGGGGGCGTAGTCATCGGGTCCAAATGATGGGAAATCGAATAGGATCAACAGTTATTAAGTGCTGAAATTAGTACTTGTTAAGTTCGTGAGTATACAACCACAAGAGGAGGGGTGAATTGTGGTGTCTGATTTTCGCGTTGTAAATAACAAATACCCTCACAGAGGTTATTCTCAGATGACAAACACCCTAGTGACTTGTTTACAGGGGGTGTTCTCAAATATTACAAATGCGAAAATCACCAAGATAAATGCGAAAAATAAAGCACACACAATTTTTACGTGGAAAACACCTCTAGCCCAACTGAGGTGTGAAAAACCACGACCTACCTCGTGTAGGATTTAACCACTTTCACTAACGGGCTTCACACGTTACAAATGTAACACACCTTGTTACAACTTGCAACCACGTAACCTTCTTCTCTAAGAAGGGTTACACCACGTCCAAATCTCACCAGATTGGACACGTCCAAAGTCCACACGACTGAGGACCACTCACTCACTTTTCTGATCCAAGATCAGGGTTACAAAACACCTTACGGGAGTGCTTCTGATTTAAGCAGATGTAAGGTACAATGAGGTCCTAGTATGCCAATATCATGAAAGCTCTGTTTAAACACAACTTGTCTCGGTTTTTCTTTTCTCAAGCGTAACTCGAAAAAATTCTTCTCACTAGAAAAACCACTTTTGAAATTTTCCCTTTTTTGCGTATGTTGTGTATGTTTCTCGTCTTTTCTCATCTATACAAATGGGAGTGAAATGCTGAGATTTTAAACACAAAATCCAACGGTCAAAAACAAGGAGAGGTGAAAGAATCAGCTAAGTATGGAAAACGATTTTCAAGCAAGAAATACTCCCCAACGGCTAGTGATAAATTTTTCCCAAAATATAAGGGATTTGTTATCTTAAGAGATAACCCTTATCTTCCCATAGTCGTGAAGAAGATTCAAATGACAACCAGAAATCTTCAGCTTTTGAAATTTTATCATATCCGAAAATATAGGCAAAGGGAATCTTTTAGTTTTGGCAATTCTCCCAAAACCTATTTTCGCAAATCTCCCATAATATTTTCAAGAAATATCCTTTCCAGAAAAATAGCAATCTTGGAATTTAAAGAAAGTATTCTGGAGATCTTGGCCAACCGAAATGAATTTCAAAGATAACTGGGTATGGCCACTTCAGTTCAGAAACACCCTAGGCACCCTGTTTGCAGGGTTGTTCGCAACTGGTGTTCTGAAGCACTTAGCGCAAATACCGATTCAAGAGGTGTTTAAAATGACGTTTTCAATATTGGCATATTAACAAGAGTCTAAATAAATAAAACCTATATACCCAAGACTTCTTGTTTTGAACCAGTCATCTTGTCCAAGATTTGTAGAGCTGCTGTGAACACCAAGGCCACCTTGTTTGCTGGGGTTGTTCTTTGCATTGCTAGAGTTCAGGAACATGCCTTACAATCAACTGTCGAGGTGGTGTTCTTGACTTAATATAGAATCATCAAGTAAAACCTGTTTTGAAGACTTGTTCTCACATGTAGCAAACCAGTTAATACAATAAAGATTGCAAACACCAGTTAAGCCTATTTGGAGATCGTGTTTGGAGCAACATTACTTGGACAAATTTTTACACTTGGATTTGTTATCATCAAAACTAAATATACTCAACAAATTCCCCCTTTTTGATGATGAGAAACCAAGTGACCATATTGACAAAATTAAAAAGCTTAACAACGATTAATGCTGATAGGGATCCTCTAGGTGCTAGGTCATAGATCATATGGTCTTATTCGTATGGTCTTATTCCCCCTTTTGGCATCATTAAAAAGCATAAACAACAGTATGAATGCAAGAAAAGAAATATAGAGCATAAGGTGCAAGAAGCATCATGAAAGAGATATTGCATTAAAAACAGTACAATGCCAAAAACGAAGAGGAGAGGAGGAAACAAGAGAACAGCCTAGAGAATCAGGGTGCAGGGGGTGGTCTCGTTTACAGAGGAGGAATGCTGGGGGCAAGAGTGGAGAGAAGGACAAGCAATTCCTCATGGCGTTTGGCGGAGAGAGCTTGCTCCTCAGCCAGAGCAGCCTTGACAGCTGGGAGCTCATCCTTGAGGCGAGCATTGTCCTCAAGAACAGCCTCAAGTTTGAAGGAAGGTTGCCCAGAAACAGGTGGTCGAGGTGGTTGACGACCCTGTTTGGAGACTGATCCTTTGCCAACCTCATAGCCACACCCGAGCAGAGTGTCAATCCCAATCTCATCAACGACTTGGGCCTCCACTCGCCGTGTGAGCACTATCCCAAGGTGCTCAAACACCCTTGTCAGCAGAAACCCATATCCAAGATCATGGGCCCGGGTGGTGTTCGCAATTCGCCCTATGTGGCGAATCATGATTGCAGGGAGGTTGATTGGTTCCTCCCGATCCAGTAAGTCCACCAGGCATTGATCGAGGGCATCAGCTGAGTTTCGCCCTTAACCTTGTGGAATTATGTTCTTGATAGTGAACATAAACAATAGTTGGTGCAGGGAGGTCATTTCACCCTTTTCCTTTTCTCTCCAGTTTGAGCGACCGGAGTGGGGGTTTCAGCTTCAGGGAGAGAATCCTTCTCTAAACTCTCCTCTGATGTCTCATTCGACTTCCCTTGGAAATCGACATCCAGATCCTCCACAAACACACCTTCGACAGAGGCAGCCCCTGTTTCTGGCGCTGTTTCAGGAAACAACCCAGAAGAACAGGGCTTAAAATTAAACCCTTCAGGGGTTTCCAAGATTTGGTCTTGAGACCCCGATAGTGTACCCTCTGACTCGACGTTAATGGGACAAGCAATTGTCCCTACAAGAAACACCAATTCCCTTCCACATTCGAAGGGAATATCAACCATCCCCATTCCCACTGAGTGTAGGGACAAGCTTTTCAGGAATTTGAAAGGCTTGTACAGGATTGGGCGAGGGGGAGCAGGGATTGAGGACGCAAGAACGAGGTCGTTTGATTGAGAGGAGTTGTTGAGAGCCATTGTTGCTAGAGGAGAGAGATTAGGGTTTAAGGCTTTGCAGGTTTCTCAGATTTTGCAGTACTGAGAACAGGGCATATAAAGAGAGAGAGAGAGAGAGCACCCAAAATCTTTAGAAGATTTCTTGGTTTGCAACGGGTGTAAGAATTAAAAGCTTGTGCCTTGGGAAGGAAAAACACATCGAGCAACCAAGGGGCATACCTGTTCTCTTCGTTATGCCTGTTCTTTGCCGTCTGATCTTGATTGGACTTAATGGTATTAAGGCGGCTTCAGTACATCCCCTTATGCTGCACTAAGTGGATAAGTAAAGACAAAATGCACGCAATTCGAGTGTATACAATAACATCCGTTGTTAATAAGATTTGCAAACAGGGGGAGAGAACAGGGTGTAAAGGTTGATCTTACCAAACCCAGTTCATGTTCTGGAAACAGGTAACTCAGGGTGTTCTCACCAACCCTAGTTCCAGTTTATTTCTCTCAAATTGAACTCTAGCTAGTGCCTTAATGAATATATCAGCAATTTGATTTTCCGTTGTGCAAAAGTTCATAGAGATTAAACCCTTTTCAACATTATCTCTCAAGAAATGATGTCGAATGTCAATATGCTTTGTTCTTTTATGTTGACATGGATTTTTGGCAATGTTAATTGCACTTGTGTTATCACAAAAAATAGGAATGCATCCAATGTCAACACAAAAGTCCTTAAGCTGTTGTCTTATCCACAACAGTTGAGCACAACATGAAGCTGCTGCAACATATTCAGCTTCTGCTGTGGACATGGCAACTGAAAGTTGCTTCTTGGTAGCCCAAGATACCAAACAAGGTCCAAGAAAGTGAGCCATACCTGAGGTACTCTTTCTATCAACTAGGAATCCAGCATAGTCAGCATCAGCATATCCAACAAGATCAAAATTGCAACCTCTAGGATACCATAAGGCTAAATTGGGTGTATGTTTCAAATATCTTAGTATCCGTTTCACAGCCTTAAGATGAGTTTCCTTAGGATTAGACTGAAAACGGGCACATAAACCAACACTAAAAACAATATCTGGTCTACTAGCGGTTAGGTGTAGGAGTGACCCAATCATGCCCCTATAGAGTTTCTCCTCAATTGAAGGACTCCCATCATCCATAACCAACCTGGTTGAAGGAGAAATAGGAGTGTCTACGGGTTTGGCCAACTCCATCCCAAAACGCTTAAGTAGCTCCTTGATATACTTTTGTTGATGGATCATGGTGCCGTTTGGAGTTTGCTTGATTTGTAAGCCTAAGAAAAAGTTAAGCTCACCCATCATGCTCATCTCAAACTCACTCCTCATCATATTTGAAAATTCATTGCATAAATCATGATGAGTTGCACCAAATATAATGTCATCAACATATATTTGGACAATCAATAAATGTTCCCCCTTAGATTTTAGAAACAAGGTATTGTCTACCTTGCCTCTTCTAAAATCATTTTCAATTAAAAAACTTGACAACCGTTCGTACCAAGCTCTAGGAGCTTGTTTTAGGCCATAAAGAGCTTTGTCAAGTTTGAAAACATGGTCAGGAAATTCACTGTTTTCAAAACCAGGGGGTTGTTTGACATACACCTCTTCTTTAAGGTATCCGTTGAGGAATGCACTTTTCACGTCCATTTGATATAGCTTGATTTCCATATGAGCTGCAAAGGCTATTAAGATTCGAATAGCCTCAATTCTAGCAACTGGTGCAAAGGTTTCTTCATAATCGATCCCTTCTTCTTGATTATACCCTTGAACAACCAGCCGTGTCTTGTTTCTAGTGACTGTTCCTGATTCATCCAGTTTGTTTCGGAACACCCATTGGTTCCAATGGTTGTTCTCTCTGCAGGTTTAGGTACAAGGTGCCATACTTTATTTTTTTCAAATTGATGGAGCTCTTCTTGCATTGTCGTGACCCAATCTGAATCTGCAAGAGCTTCATTCACACTTTTTGGCTCAATGTTAGAAAGAAAAGCATAGAAAGCACAAAAATTCTTAAGTTTAGATCTAGTTTGCACTCCAGTATTAATATCTGACAAGATTTGATCAAGAGGGTGCGAACTATGGTGCTTCCATGGTCTTGGATTAAGTGGATCCACAGACACATGCTCTGTTCTAACTGAAATGTGTGTAGGATCAGGCTCAAGAACACCTCCTGATCCTGTTTCTGCACCTGTTTGCAAGCTTGTTCCTGAAGAACATGGTTCTGAACAGGGTTCAACAGTGTTACCCCCTGTTTGGTGTTCACCTTGCCTGCTATTCTGAGAAACACCCTCAGGAGTTGTTTTCTCCATGGTGTTCTTACCTCGTTTATCTTGGAGCAACACTTCTTTTCGAACAAGACCTAATTCAAGTTCATCTTCCTGTGCATCATTCTCACTCAACAAGTTAGATTCATTAAAAAACACATGCACACTTTCCTCAACACACAAGGTTCTTTTGTTAAAGACTTTGTATGCCTTACTGTGAGAGGAATAACCAAGAAATATTACCTCATCACTCCTTGGATCAAACTTTCCTAAGGCATCTTTCCCATTGTTATGCACGAAATATCTACAACCAAATGTTCTTAGATGCATAATGTTGGGTTTTCTGCCTTTGATAAGTTCATAAGGAGTTTTGTTCAAAATGGGTCTAATGTAACATGATGTGTTCAAGGCTTCTGCCCAAAAGTTCTTAGGAAGACCACTAGCAATAAGCATTGTTCTAGTCATGTCTTCTAGGGTACGATTTTTTCGTTCAACCACCCCATTCTGCTGGGGTGTTCTCGGGGCTGAGAAGTTATGATCAACACCATGTTCATTACAAAAGTTTGTAAAACTTGCATTTTCAAATTCAGTACTATGATCAGACCTCAAGCTTACCAAAGAGTGTCCTACTCTCTTTTCAATCCTTTTGAGAAGGGCAATAAACTTCTCAAAGGTTTCATTCTTGGATGTCAAGAATAAAGTCCAAGTAAATCGAGAGTAATCATCCACAATTACGAGCACATACCTCTTCCCTCCTCTACTAGCTATCCTCATGGGACCACATAGATCAATATGCAATAATTCAAGAGGTCGGGTAGTGCTTACACACTTTTTAGATTTTAAAGAAGATCTGACTTGTTTTCCTTTTGCACAAGCTTCACATACCTTGTCATCATTATACTTGATGGAAGGTAGTCCCACAACCAGATCTTTGGAAACAAGTTTGTTTAACAAGGACAGGCTTGCATGACCTAGTCTCTTGTGCCATAACATTATATCATCATTTAATGCATTTAAACAAGTCAGATTATTTTGGGGAAGAGTGGAAATACAAACTTTATAAACATTTTGACATCGCTTCCCCCTCAACACAACATCTCCTATGTCGTCATTCACAACCAAGCAACGTGTTTTTGAAAACAGTACTAGGTTGTTCTTGTCACACAGTTGGAACACACTTAGCAAATTGTGTTTTAACCCATCAACTAAGTGCACATTATCAATTGAGTGGGAGAGAGTTTTATCAATATTACCTATACCGACAATTGTCCCAGACTTGCCGTTTCCAAATGCTACACTCCCACCATTCAAAGCTGTAAGTGAGAGAAAATTTGATCTTTCACCAGTCATGTGCCGTGAACACCCACTATCAACAAACCACAACTGCCTGTTTTCAAGGGTGTTAGTGGGGTTGTTCGTAAGGTTGTTCTCTCTCACTTCAGCCTGCAAAACAAATCACGGGTTAGTTTTGGGAACCCAGATCCACTTGGGTCCTATTCTTTTAGACATGTAAAGCTCATCTTTTCTAATCCAGATTTGTTTCACATACCTTTCATTCTTTTCATTGGCATGTTTTCTTAAAGGGCAAGTGTATCTATAATGACCCGTTTTACCACAATGAAAGCAAACGATGTTTTCAGGTAATCCCACATACTTTCTATGTATTGGGTAAACGGTCCGTTTATGCTTGTAACCAAGTCCCTTTTTGTTTCTACTGTGATGAGTGTTTAACCAATCAAGGGCTTGTGAAGATTTGTTCCAGCGTTTGTTTGTGGCAAGATCAGTTTCTAATTTTTCTATGGTGGCATTCAAGCTCTGCTTTTCATTTAGCAGGGATTCAACTATTTCTTCCACTTCAAAGAGTTTTTTCTCTACTTGTGTATAATCACCTTCTTTTAGAAAGAGGTCTTATCTAAGCACGTTAATATTCTCATGTAAACCGAGTTTTTCATTTTTGAGAATTTCATTTTCAAGCTCTAGGTCACGAACTTCTCTTTTTAGATCAGCACAGGTGTCTATCAAATTATATCGAAGTTCTTCTAAAGTGGCTTTGTTAAGACCATGTACCTTGTTCTTGAGATCTGAGAAGCTGATTGTTGATTCATCATCTGAATCTGAATCACTTTGTGCCATAAGTGCTACGACCCCTTCTTCAGCTTCAGATTCTCCTTCATCCTCAGAGGAATCTCCCCAAGCAGCCAGCATAGCTTTCGAGAATCGCTTGCCCAGATTGTTTACAGGGTGTTTTCGACCCTGTTTTCGAGGGTGTTCGGGCATCTGATATTCTCGAAGCAGAGGGCAATTTTTGACTAAGTGATCTAGTTTGCCGCACTTGAAACACCCTGTGAGTTGTTCTTTGGGGGTGTTTCTGGACTTACTGAAGTCTTTTCTTTGGTTGTTCTCCTTGACCTTTTTGAAGAATTTCTTGAATTTTCTGGACATTAGAGCCATATCTTCATCTTCAAGGTCAGAGTCAGTGTCCTCATGTGCTTTCAAGGCAAGCCCACGATCCTTCTTTTGCTCCTCTCTTTGTTGTGAGTTCTTTCAGAGTTCATAGGTCTAGAGATTACCAATCAACTCGTCGAGGGTGATCTTGTTCATGTCTTTAGCCTCTTGGATGGCTGTTACTTTGGCCTCCCACGTACGAGGTAAAATTCTGAGGATTTTCCTCACCAACTCTTCAGTGGTGAAAGATCTTCCCAGGGATTTTAACTCGTTCGTGATGTGGGTAAACCGTGTATACATATCCATCACAGTTTCACGATCATCCATATCAAACAACTCATATTGTCGCATAAGTAGCTCAATTCTAGATTGTTTAACCTGACTCGTACCTTCATGAGCAATTTGCAGGGCGTTCCAGATAGCTTGGGCTGATTCACACTCAGAGATGCGAGTGTATTCATCGGGTCCTAGGCCAAAATATAGAAGCTTTTTGGCCTTGGCATTTTTCTCCATCTTTTTGTAGTCCTCGGCATCAAACTCATGAGGTTCTTTGGGAGCTGTTTTTCCTTCAGGAAGGGTTTTTATGGGAACAAAAGGCCCGTTCTTGATGAGCATCCATAACTCATAGTCTTCGGCTTGTATATAGTTCTCCATCCTATTCTTCCACCAACTATAGTGTTGGCCATTGAAGTAAGGAGGGCGAGTAATGGATTGTCCTTCAAGAATTCCTTGTGGAGTACTCATCTTCAGAATCTCTCAAGGTGTTAACCTTTTGTAGGAGAACCTGCTTTGATACCACTTGTTAAATTCGTGAGTATACAACCACAAGAGGGGGGGTGAATTGTGGTGTCTGATTTTCGCGTTGTAAATAACAAACACCCTCACAGAGGTTATTCTCAGATGACAAACACCCTAGTGACTTGTTTGCAGGGGGTGTTCTCAAATATTGCAAATGCGAAAATCACCAAGATAAATGCGGAAAATAAAGTACACACACAATTTTTACGTGGAAAACACCTCTAGCCCAACTGAGGTGTGAAAAACCACGACCTACCTCGTGTAGGATTTAACCACTTTCACTAACGGGCTTCACACGTTACAAATGTAACACACCTTGTTACAACTTGCAATCACGTAACCTTCTTCTCTAAGAAGGGTTACACCACGTCCAAATCTCACCAGATTGGACACGTCCAAAGTCCACACGACTGAGGACCACTCACTCACTTTTCTGATCCAAGATCAGGGTTACAAAATACCTTACGGGGGTGCTTCTGATTTAAGCAGATGTAAGGTACAATGAGGTCCTAGTATGCCAATATCTTGAAAGCTCTGTTTAAACACAACTTGTCTCGGTTTTTCTTTTCTCAAGCGTAACTCGAAAAAATTCTTCTCACTAGAAAAACCACTTTTGAAATTTTCCCTTTTTTGCGTATGTTGTGTATGTTTCTCGTCTTTTCTCATCTATACAAATGGGAGTGAAATGCTGAGATTTTAAACACAAAATCCAACGGTCAAAAACAAGGAGAGGTCAAAGAATCAGCTAAGTATGGAAAATGATTTTCAAGCAAGAAATACTCCCCAACGGCTAGTGATAAATTTTTCCCAAAATATAAGGGATTTGTTATCTTAAGAGATAACCCTTATCTTCCCATAGCCGTGAAGAAGATTCAAATGACAACCAGAAATCTTCAGCTTTTGAAATTTTATCATATCCGAAAATATAGGCAAAGGGAATCTTTTAGTTTTGGCAATTCTCCCAAAACCTATTTTCGCAAATCTCCCATAATATTTTCAAGAAATATCCTTTCCAGAAAAATAGCAATCTTGGAATTTAAAGAAAGTATTCTGGAGATCTTGGCCAACCGAAATGAATTTTCAAAGATAACCGGGTATGGCCACTTCAGTTCAGAAACACCCTAGGCACCCTGTTTGCAGGGTTGTTCGCAACTGGTGTTCTGAAGCACTTAGCGCAAATACCGATTCAAGAGGTGTTTAAAATGACGTTTTCAATATTGGCATATTAACAAGAGTCTAAATAAATAAAACCTATATACCCAAGACTTCTTGTTTTGAACCAGTCATCTTGTCCAAGATTTGTAGAGCTGCTGTGAACACCAAGGCCACCTTGTTTGCTGGGGTTGTTCTTTGCATTGCTAGAGTTCAGGAACATGCCTTACAATCAACTGTCGAGGTGGTGTTCTTGACTTAATATAGAATCACCAAGTAAAACCTGTTTTGAAGACTTGTTCTCACATGTAGCAAACCAGTTAATACAATAAAGATCACAAACACCAGTTAGGCCTGTTTGGAGATCGTGTTTGGAGCAACATTACTTGGACAAATTTTTACACTTGGATTTGTTACCATCAAAACTAAATATATTCAACAGTACACGCATGGGCATCATTGTAGGGGTCAATGAAAAGAAGCTAGCTTCTGGCAAAGGATGGTTGCAAGTTTCAATGAGCACCGCCCACTAGCAATCTCTACACGTACTTAGAAGGCGATCAATAGTTGATGGCTCCGGTGCTTCCTGCTCATTAATAAATGGGTGGGTATTATGTAGGAAGTATAACATCCTAATCACAATAGGAGTAATGAGGCTATGATTCTAATGGTGGTCTACAAGTTGTATATTGATTTGATAGGGAAGAAATTTGATTTGAGCACTTTTATGAGATGCTCAAGGACCAAAGCCAATGAAAGAAGATTTGTGATCCAGCTAAGTGAGGATTATCAAAAAGGTCCAACCCTGATGACGAAGAGTCAGCGGATGAAGGTATGGATGGGAGTAACCACTCAAGGGAAGGAAAGCTGCGAAGAGAAAGGGCAAAGAAAAGGCTTACAATAGTACTATTGAGTGGGTGACTAGCCATTTCAGGTGTTTAGCATAAACAATAGTGAGATGACCTAAATCTTTAAAGATTTGGTCACCACAATTGGGCGCAAGGCTATAGCAACAACCAAGCTACTCGTATAAGGGATGAATATAAGAGATGAAGGCTCTGCTACAGTTGAGGAAGCAAGAACACAAGGAGACAAGGCATGATGATACAATAATGATGATTGACACCTCAGGGATGGCTCCGGAAGACGCCGCTTATTATAAGATGAAGAAAGCAACAATAAGACGGAAGAGATTTGGGAACTCATTGTAATAGCTTAAACCTAATCAATGCTAATCACTTTACTTAATTTCGAGTTAACAAAGTTAAGCATTGCATATTAATTTGACATTTGAAATATTTATACAATTGCAAGTTCAAATGGCAAAGTGGCGTCGAAATAAGATTTAGTCAAACTCCATCTAAAATCACGTAAAACTTAAAGTTGAATAAAATTTAGTATATTCATAAAGTTAATTAAAACTCATAGATTTCATGAGAGTTATTTTTCAATATAATTTGCTTACCCATGTCTGGTAAATGAAACAACAATGCAAATGAACAAAACAAAGACAAAGACAGAAGTATATATTAATCAATATGGTGAAACTTATTATTGTCTTCTATGTAAATTATAAAGGTACTAAAATAACCCAAATATTGTTCACAACATTTTTAAGGCATAAGGGGGGAAACTAGGAAGGAAAAAAAAGAAGAAAAAAAAAGAAGGCTTAAAATAAAAGAGATATCTAGGCTAAGGGTGTAATAGCTCCGCCCTAAGCTATGTGATTAGCACAATAAACCATTGAGTAATGATAGTTGCTATGACAACTAATAGAATGTATTTAAATAAATAAATCAACAAATAATAAAAAAGTGAATAAATAAATTAATAGATTGAGCGCGTGCTCATTAATTCAATAATTTCTAACCCTTACAAACCTTGCCTCAATCGAGGTGGGAGACCCCCCATAATTTTCAAATTTCTAACTTCTTGATGGTAGTAATAATAACAGTAATAGTAATAATAATATTAGTATCATAAATATAAAATATTTCATATGTATATAAAAGGTATATATTAAGGCGAGGGTGCAACGAGCGGAAAATCGCCCAATCAATTTTCCAAGTTGAGGGTGCCGTTCTCTTGTGAATAGTAATTTAGGGCTCACTTCTTGAGTTGGAGACTTGGGCTTCAGCAATTTTTTGTTTTCTTTTTCTATAAAAGTCAAACATATATAATGAGAGAGAAAGGAAGAGAAGAAAGCGAAAAAAAAAACGAATTGAAATTGGAGCAACAGCAGTTTTAATATATTGAGTGCCCTTTACCCCTAACATATTTCCTCCTTCCCCCTCCCTCCTCCTCTCACACATCCCCCTTAATACAGTTGCCGACCGGCACCCGCCGGCTACCGCCCCCTCCTCAACCGTCTTTCTCCCTACCCCCTTCTCGACTTGTTCAAAGGTAATTCTCATCAATTTGAAAATCTTGTTCTTATTATATGGATCTTTAGATTCGACATGTAATTGGTGTAATGATTTTGGGATGGTGAATACAAGTTAGTTTTAGCGACCAATCATTTTAGTTGGGTGTTTCTCTCTTTGATTGTTGTAAGGTGGACAATTTGTGAACGAACCCATGAAGTGACTTAAATTCTTTGGGTTTTTGTGCCATAATTGTGTGTTAATATGCTAAAATCAGAGAAATTATGGACTATTTTAAGTTTTTTATCAATTTTATGACAATTGGAACGTGTGGGTGAAATGTATGAGTTTAGGGTTTACATTAAAAAGTTGAGAACTGGTAGAATTTTAGGTTTTTATGTTGTAACTATGTGTGAATATGCTGAAATTAGAGAATTTATACACTATTTTGAACTTTTTATCAATTGTATGACAATTGGAAGATGTGGGTAGAATGTATGAGTTAAGGGTATAGGTTGAAAGTTGAGAATTGGTGGAATTTTAGGTTTTTATGTGGTTATTGTGTGTGAATATGCTGAAATTAGAGAACGTACGAGCTGTTTTGAACTCTTTACCAATTACATGACTATGGAACGACATGGATGAAATGTGTGAGTTTAAGGCTTAGACTAAAAAGTTTAGAAGTTATGAAAATTACGAAGACTTACTAAATTGTGGTATAAATTGTTAATTAATTGTCACATGGTCAAATTGAGAAAGTAGTGATGTGCTTGTAAGATTTAAAGGAGGTACTTCAAGGAAGGAAGCATCTCCTCCAAGAATGGTATGAGCGCTGTAATCATGAGCATGATGATTAAAGTTTTAGATGGAATTCGGTATACAGGAGTGTGTTAAGGCCAAAAGTGTTTATCTGAATGATCAAAGAGTCATGCTAGGGGATGCATGATGAAAATTTTACTAATATTGTTGAAATAGGAAGAGTCATTGATGGGCGGAACGAGCTTTCAAAGAATCTAAAGAAGAAGTTAGTTAATCAATAAAGATTGAGGAGGAATTCATAATGTGATTTTGTAATGCTAAAATACAATATGAGGCTTTGGTGACTCAAAGGTTTTCCCTAACCCTCGAGGATGGTGTGTGGGTTAAGAATAAGCAAGTAAGGCATCCTTATGAACATAGTAGTGGTGAAGGGCTTGTTGGGCTAATAGATGGTTACAAATATATCTTTTTTTATCAATTCAGTTCTCTTCTGTTAATTATGTCATTTCAATCCCCTAATCTTAAGCGATTGCCCCAAAAAAGGGACAATCTCGATTAAATGCCCATGATGAAAACTGCTAAAAAGAAAGGGGTTATAACCACTGAGTTCACCAATATCTTATTAGACAAGGCTCAAAATATTATTAAAATTAACTTATTCAATTATAAGCACCTTTTATTAAATAGTCTATTTTTGGACAGAAATTAGAGGGTCTCCTAACCGTCGAATGAATCAAGGTAATCCATTAGATAAGGGAGAGCATCATACGAGGTACGTTTATTGCCTATACCTTTACAAATTCATATTTTTTTTATTCAATTGATTAAATATGACACCTTCTTTATGACAATATTTTTATTTAGATTTGGCTCTCTGCAGCAAAGAGTTGGCCCAAAATCGCATGTGAGTGAATATCAAAGTAATTACAATTTAAACATGGCCAGTCTCAATCGGCTTTGGCCAACTAGACTTCTCGATCAGCCTGGGTTGTGCATATGAAGGAGACAACCCCTATGATTGTAATTGTCCTTAATAAAGGCTCAACCAGATAATAATTGCCATGGTATCAATTTTCACTATTCATTTTTCTCATTTATTACGAAATAAGATGAATTAAAAATGTGCGCACACACTAAACTTTCAAAATTGTTTTTATTGTGTAGGGTTAGATGTATTGGGCATTCCTCATTTTGTTTTCTATTGTTTGCCTTGTTTTTTTAGGTAAGTTGACTACATCCGTCAAAGCCGAAGCGAATAAAAAGTGATGTGTAGGCCCGCAGGAAGTCGAATCAGGGAATGTAGAGGCTCACAATGGCAGTCCAGACTACAAGCATAGCTTAAATATGACTTTGCTGATGTGTTAGATTTGAGAGTACACAAACACAAGAGGGGGGTGAATTGTGTTGGCAAATTTTCGCAGTTTCTGGGAACAAGCTTGGAACTTGATTGGACGGACTATTTGTAAAGTGCTCAGAAAGTGTAAAACAGCGAAAATAATTGAAAAGTAAGAACACAAGATTTTTACGTGGAAACACCTCGAGCCCAACCGAGGCGAAAACCACAACCTACTCCAGTAGGATTTTCACACACTTCAAATAAACGGGCTAAACACGTTATAAAGGTAACCTTCTCTGTTACAATTGTAACACACGTAACTGTCTACCCTTCGACTAGTTACACACCACGTCCTAGTCTCCCAGACTTGGACACACTCACGTAATTGTCTTCCCATGACAAATTACCCACATCCAAAACCTCCCTAGGTTTGGACACACTCAACTCTCACTTTGATGAACGAAGATAATAAAAACACTTTACTTTTGTGCTTCTAACTAAGCGAATGTAAGGTACAATTTTTGCTCCTAGTATGCCAAGGAAGATGACTCAATTTTCACACACACTTTGAAGGTTTTTCTGAAAATATGATTTGCAAGTTAAATCCCTAGAAAAACCGTGTAAAAACTTTCTCAAAAATATTTATGAAAACCGTGTGTAAAACCATGTATAAAACCGTGTGTGATTATATTCAATGTAGAGGTGGAGAAGCCCCTTAAATAGTAGAGGGCAACAAGATCTTTGTGTGCTTGAGCCATACGTATATGATCTTTTTGCTCCTAAAAAGATTATGGAAAGTGACTAATATTTTTAGTAGCCAAATTCTGAAATTTCTTATCTTTTCATTCATATTCCAAAAATAAGAGTTTGATTTATTTTGTAAAAGATTTCCCCGAAAAGCTAGACTCAAAATCTCCACAATATATTTTCAAAGCCAAAAATTAACTTATCCTGGGTTTAATGATAACAGAAAATATATCTCAAATAATTTCGAAAAACCGTCAGCCCAAGATTTTGAAAAAACCTGTAAAAAATCGTTTTGGCTTGAAAATAGTCTGGACCCTGATCTCAGAACTGATCTGAGACAGTGCTCTTCAAAATCATTCAAAGTAAATGTTGAATTGAGTTCTTCCAAGTGGCATATTAACAAGAATCTAAGAAAATAAAACCTATGACAGACCATGACTCTTGTTGAATCAACCGGACAGTATCTATAGGATCTTGACTTGTTACTTCAATGCTGTGGTGCTTACTCAGAACTGTTTCCTAAGCTGTTCCTGGAGTTCTTCATGTCTCTGATGCGCTTTGAGTTCTTTGCCATTCAGCTGTTCTGAGGAACTGTTCTTAAGACCTGTTCTCGACCATGGTTAATCAAGCAATTTCAAAGTTTTCCAAACAGTACTTGGAACTTGTTCGATCAACACACTCAAGTGTATATTCCATTTGTGTTTGTTATCATTAAAACCTTACATTACATAAGGATGGGGTCAACAATTTCCCAACAATTTCCCCCTTTTTGATGATGACATACCAAATGACCATATTGACATAAAAGACAAAAGCAAGTTTCAGTCAAGCTAAAATGATCATGGTCATACCCATCTTCCCCCTTTGTGTTTCGAGAAGTCAACTGAAGCTAGGTCAAACTAAAACGATCATGGTCATGCCCATCTTCCCCCTTTTGACATCATCGAAAAAGGGTGGTCAGGTCAAACAAGAGAAGCAGGATGTTTGCAGTCACCACCGCTTGGGTAATGGAGGAAAAACAACCTGCGTTACACTCAAGTATATGGTACGGTAATGATATTGGCCATCCGAGTCACGCATAAACAAATAACAACAAGAAGATAAGCATGGCACACATTACAGTAGATCCAACCAAGAGTAGCAAAAACCATTGTCAGGCACAAAGCACAACCAGATAGCTAGAAACAGTTGTTGAGAACAGGGGGTTGAGCTGATTCAGGGTGGAGGAGAAGAGAGTTTGGCTGTGAGGACGGAGAGAATTGACATCAGATCCTCATGGCGCTTGGCATTGAGAGCCTTCTCCTCGGCAAGTGTAGCTTTAACCTCAGTGAGCTCGGTCTTTAATCGGTTTTGGTCCAGAAGCAAGGCATCAACAGAAGGCTCACTAGAGGAAGGACTAGAAATAGGGGTGAAGGGTGTTTGAGGCCCCTATTTGGAACCAGCAGTCTCACCCTTTGCAAGCTTGAACCCACAACTGATCAGGGTGCTGCTTCCTATCTCATCTGTCACCTGGACCCCTACCTTCTTCTGCAAAGAAACCCCAAAGTGCTCAAAGACTGAAGTCAAAAGAAATCCATACCCTAGGTCATGTTCTCTAGCCATGTTTGCAATGCGGGAGATATGACTGATCATGATGGCTGGTAGGTTGATCTGCTCTCCCCGATCCAGGAGATCGGTAAGGCATTGATCCATTGCATCTGCAAGGTTACGCCCTTGGCCCCGGAGGATGATGTTTTTGATGATAAACCAGAAGAGCAACCGGTGACAAGGTGTCATCTCCCCTTTCTTGACTGACCTGGGTGTTAACCTTTGAGTCAATTGGAACAATCTTTCAGCTCCGAGTACTGTCTTGTTTTCCCTTACATACACCCCAAAGCCCTCAGTGGGAACTCCTAGAATTTCTCCCAATTCCTTAGCATTGAACTGTATCCCCTTTCTATTGACCATAATTGTCACCACTCCGTTGGTGACATTACAGTTGGCATAGAATTCAGCTAAATCAGGTACTGAACACCCTCTTTGGGTGTTTGCAAAGAAGTCTAGCCAACCTTTGGCTGTAAGCTTATCCAGGAACATCTCCAGGCCCTGTTTCTGAAAATTAGCAACTGTGACAATTTTGCCCCGTACCACACTCTTTTGGAGAAAATGAGCTACTCGGTCTAGGCATGGTAGTTTTGGCTTTCTTGGATTGCGGTTCATCAGGCTTGGCTTTTATGGGCACCTCCTGATTAGAAGCAGCCTTTCTCTTTGATGAGACTCTTTTGAAGGAAGGCTTCATCAAGGGACCAAGGCCAGGCATCTGTTTGGAAGCAATTTCCTCAAGTTCTGATTCTTCAAGCACCTGTTCTGGCACTTATTCTGAAACGGCTTTCCTTTTGGTTTGGGTGCTTTGGGTTTTGGCTGATGGAGACTGGGTAGATTCTTTAGCGGGTTTGGCAGAGGCTTTTGTAATAGTAGGTTCAGGTACTTGTTTTGGCTGGGAAGAGCCAGAGAGTGAACCAGAACTGCGGGTTCGAGGTCTATAAACAGGTGTGGGAACAGGTTTTGAAGTGGTGGTTTTAAACCGACGTCTAGGCCCCCATTCAGCCGGTTTAGTTTTCTGGAAGGGCTGAGGTTGGAGGACCTCTATGGTTGACTCAGACCCATCACTGTTAGTCTCCTCAAGGTCTTCCACTCGATCCAAATTTATGATGGGGTCATCCATTATGTCAAAGAAAACAGGGGCAGACCCTGTTCGGGCTTTCCCCAGTTCAGGAACAGGTTCAGACCCTGTTCGTGCCGTGTCCACTTCAGGAACATCATCAGACTCAGCCAGACCCTCATTGGTTTCAAAGACATCCTTAGACCCAGTCGGTTTCACATTGGGGTCAAACAACACCAAGTCCCATCCAAATACCGGTGGAACATCGTCCAATTCCATCCCCATCGTTCGCAAGTCCAAACACTTCAAAAAGCCAAAGATTGTAGAGTAAATGGGCAAAGGGGGTAGAGAATTAAACCCCGTACCTCTGATTTGTGCAGTCGCGGCCGCCGCGGACAGGGGTAGAGAAGTGGGTGTTGGCGGCGACGCCATGCGTGGGCGCTTCAAGACTAGAGCTTGAGATATGGTGGTGCTGTATTTCTTAGTGGTGAAGGAGCTGCTGCCGGAGTTCGCCATTGATGGTGAAGAGAAGCTCGAGTTTTTAAGAGATTAGGTTTAGGATTTGAGAGAGAAAGAGAGAGTGAAATTGAGAGGGTTTTGGTAAGCGACGTGAGCAGGCCAGGAAGTTAAGGAGGTATTGGCTTTCAACCAAAAAGAGGAGCATTAAGTCTCCCAGTCACGCACGTCTCAAAAAATTAACAACTGAATTAACTACCTGATTTGCACAGAGTGACAAACAGTGGCCACACATGTTCTTGGTGCTTGTTCCTGCAGTCAGTTGTTTGGTAACATGGGACAATAAGGGCAATATCATCAGACCTCAACGAGTGTTAATAAGCTGTATTCCACACATGTGCTAAATATAGCACCAAGTTTGACTGCAATCAAGAATTTTAACAAGCTTGACCTGAAAAGTCCTTTAACTAGACAAGCATTGGGGGTTAATTAAGCATTCTCAAGTCATTTTAATTATACCCAGTTCCAATATGTTCTTCTCAAACTGTTCTCTACTTAGTGCCTTTGTGAAAATATCAGCAATTTGTTTATTAGTGGCGCAGAAATTCATTGAAACCAAGCCCTTTTCAACATTGTCTCTCAAAAAGTGATGACGAATGTCAATATGTTTAGTCCTTTTATGTTGACAAGAGTTTTTAGAAATATTAATTGCACTTGTATTATCACAAAATATGGGAATGCATCCCGTGTCAACACAAAAATCTTTGAATTGTTGCCTTATCCACAATAGTTGAGCACAACAAGAAGCAGCTACAACATATTCAGCTTCTGCTGTGGACATGGCAACTGAGTGTTGTTTCTTGGTTGCCCAAGATACCAAATAGGGTCCAAGGAAGTGAGCCATACCTGAGGTGCTTTTTCTATCAACCAAGAAACCTGCATAGTCAGCATCAGCATATCCAATAAGGTCAAAGTTGCATCCTCTAGGATACCATAAAGCCAAATCAGGTGTATGTTTTAAATATCTAAGAATCCGTTTAACAGCCTTTAAATGTGATTCTGTAAGCTTAGACTAAAAACGGGCACACAAACTCACACTAAAACCAATATCAGGTCTACTAGTAGTTAGGTAAAGAAGCGACCCTATCACGCCCCTATAGAATTTCTCCTCAACTGAGGGACTCCCATCATCCATTACCAATCTGGTTAAAGGAGGGATGGGAGTATCAATGGGCTTGGCTGATTCCATTCCAAACCGCTTAAGTAATTCCTTGACATATTTTTGTTGATGGATCATGGTGCCGTTTGAAGTTTGCTTGATTTGCAAGCCTAAGAAAAAATTAAGCTCACCCATCATGCTCATTTCAAACTCACTCCTTATCATTTTTGAAAACTCTTCACATAAATCATTGTGTGTTGCACCAAATATAATGTCATCGACATATACTTGGACAATCAACAAATGTTCCCCCTTAGATTTTAGAAACAGGGTATTATCAACCTTGCCTCTTCTAAAATCATTTTCCAATAAAAAGTTTGACAAACGTTCATACCAAGCTCTAGGAGCTTGTTTTAGACCATAAAGCGCTTTATCAAGTTTAAAAACATGGTTGGGAAATTCTTTACTTTCAAAACCAGGGGGTTGCATCACATACACCTCCTCTTTAAGGTATCCATTAAGGAATGCACTTTTGACATCCATCTGATATAATTTGATCTCCATGTGGGCTGCAAAAGCTATCAAGATTCGAATGGCCTCAATTCTTGTAACAGTTGCAAAGGTTTCTTCATAATTAATGCCCTCTTCTTGGTTGTACCCTTGAACCACCCGTAGGGCCTTGTTCCTGGTGACTGTTCCGAACTCATCAAGCTTGTTTCGGAACACCCACTTGGTGCCAATGATTGATCTATCTTCTGGTTGAGGTACAAGATGCCACACCTTGTTCCTTTCATACTGATGAAGCTCCTCTTGCATTGTTGTAACCCAATCTGAATCTGTAAGAGCTTCATTAACATTTTTAGGCTCAATATTAGAGAGAAAAGCATGAAAAGCACAGAAATTTTTAAGCTTGGATCTTGTTTGCACTCCTGTATTTATGTCAGACAAGATTTGATCAAGGGGGTGCGAACTTTGGTGCTTCCATGGTCGTGGAGTAAGAGAATCCACAGACACGCTTTCTACTCTTCCTGGAATACTCGGTGGAATAGGGTCTGGAACTGTTTCCGAGCCTGTTCTGGAGCCTGTTTCTGAGCCAGTTCTGAAAGAATTGGGCTGGTTTTGTTTCAAACTGGGTTCAGCAGTGCTTCCCTCGGTCTGATTCGAACCTTGCCCTCCTTCCAAGGAAACAGCTCCCTGTCCTATTCCATCCTCGGAACTCTTACCTTTCTCATGTGTAAGCAATGAGTCTTTTCTAGCAAGTCCCAGTTCAAACTCTGCATCCTATGCATCATCCTCAACAAGAGAGTTAGTTTCATCAAATAGCACATACACACTCTCCTCAACACACAAAGTTCGTTTATTAAACACTTTGTATGCTTTACTGTGTGAGAAGTAGCCAACAAATATCGCCTCATCACTCCTTGGATCAAATTTTCCTAAGACATCCTTCCCATTATCATGCACAAAACATTTACAACCAAATACTCTCAAATGCATAAGATTGGGTTTTCTACCTTTGAGAAACTCATAAGGAGTTCTGTTTAGATTGGGTCTGATTATGCATCTATTTATAATGTAGCATGATGTGTTCAAGGCTTCGGCTCAAAAATTTCTAGGAAGACCACTAGCAACAAGCATTGTTCTAGTCATGTCTTCTAGAGTACGATTTTTTCGCTCTATCACCCCGTTCTGCTGGGGTGTTCTTGGGGCTGAAAAGTTATGATCCACACCATGCTCACTACAATAGTCAATAAAGCCTGAATTTTCAAATTCTGTACCATGATCAGACCTTAGGCAAACCAATGAGTGTCCTACTCTCTTTTCAACCTTTTTAAGAAACGCAAGAAATTGTTCAAATGTTTCATCTTTAGAAGCCAAAAACAAGGTCCATGTGAAACGAGAGTAATCATCCACTATCACAAGCACATACCTCTTTCCACCTCGACTTGTGATCCTCATAGGACCACACAAATCTACATGTAGCATCTCAAGAGGTCGGGTAGTGCTAACACAGGTTTTCCGTTTAAAAGAAGTTTTGACTTGTTTACCCCTGGCACAAGCGTCACATACCTTGTCATCATTGAATTTGATGGAAGGTAGGCCGACTACTAGGTCTTTAGTGACAAGTTTATTCAAGAGTGAGAGACTCGCATGGCCTAGTCTCTTGTGCCAAAGCATGACATCATTATTTAAAGTACTTAAACAAGTCAAATTGTTTTGGGGACGTGAGAGAATACTTACTTTATACACATTTTTGTGTCGCTTGCCCCTCAACACAACATCTCCTGTGTGGATATTGACGACCAAGCATTGTTTTGAAGAAAACACTACTAGGTTATCTTTATCATACAGTTGGGACACGCTGAGTAGATTATGTTGTAATCCATCCACCAGATATACATTGTCCATTGTATGGGGGAGTGACTCACCTATCTTACCTATACCAACAATTGTCCCTGATTTTCCGTTTTCAAATGCTACGCTCCCTCCATCAGAGGCTGTAAGTGAGAGGAAGTTTGATTTTTTACCAGTCATATGCCGTGAACAACCACTATCCACATACCACAATTGGTTGTTTGCTGAGTTATTTGCTCGGTTGTTCCCCCTCACTTTAGCCTGCAAAACAAATTGGGGGTTAGTTTTGGGAACCCAGATCCACTTGGGTCCCATTCTTTTTGAAGTGCAAATCTCATCTTTTCTAACCCATATTTGTTTTACATGAATCAAGTTCTTTTCTATGGCATACCTTCTTATAGGACAAGTGTACTGATAATGCCCCATTTTACCACAATGAAAACACACAATATTTTCTAGTAATCCTACATATTTTCTATTAACAGGGGGATCAGTGCGCTTAGTCACAAAGCCTAATCCTCTTTTGCCCTGGTTACAGTGAGTGTTCAGCCAATTCAATGCCTATGAGGACCTGTTCCAGCGCTTGTTTGCAGCAAGGTCTGATTCTACTTGTTTTACCTTTTCAAGCAATTTACGGTTCTCAACAAGTAGGGATTCAACCTTCTGTTTCAGTTCAAGAGACTCATTTTCAAGCTTAGTAAGGTCAGAAACAAAGGCTTCTTCTTTCATGCTTAAGGTCTCTTTGGATTTATTGAGGTCTTCATGCAAAACAATATTCTTCATATCAGTTTTAATTTTTTCATTTTTAAGAATTTTGTTTTCATGCTCTAATTCTCTAATATCCCTTTTTAGCTCAGAACATGTATCCTTTAACATGCAATTTTCAGAATTAATAGCATCACCCTAATCCATCAAGGTAAATAATAACTCTTGAAGTTTTGCTTTATTTAGACCACGTACCTTGTCCTTAAGCTCGGCTAGGCTGTCTATAGGCACATTGTCTGAGTCAGAATCACTTCTGGCCATAAGAGCTACAGCAGCATCTTCCTCTTTAGTCCCTTCCTCATCCTCGGTAGAATCACCCCAAGCCACAAGCATTGCCCTTGAGAAGCGCTTGGCTGAACTGTTTCCAACCTGTTTCCTGCCCTGTTTCCTGGACTGTTCGGGCTCTTGTTCCTCTTTCAACAAGGGGCAGTTTTCACAATGTGATCATGTTTACCACATTTGAAACATCCAGTGAACTGTTCTCGGTCATTGTTTCTGGGCTTGCTGAGGTTCTTCTTTTTGTTGTTCTCTTTGACCTTTTTGAAGAACTTCTTGAATCTTCGGGTGATCATGGCCAGTTCTTCTTCATCAAGATCCGAACCATCCTCTTCCAAAACCTTTAGAGCAAGGCCTCGGTCTCTCTTGGTCTCCTCTTTCAGTTGAGAGCTTCTTCTAAGCTCATAAGTTTGGAGATTGCCAATAAGCTCATCCAAGGTAATCTTTTTCAAGTCCTTGGCTTCTTGAATAGCTGTGACTTTGGCCTCCCATGACTGTGGCAAAAATCGTAGGATTTTCCTTACCAACTCCTCAGTGGTGAAGGACTTTCCTAATGATTTTAGCTTATTAGTGACATAGGTGAAACGGGTGTACATCTCCATCACCGCTTCTTTATCACCCATCTCAAATAGTTCATATTTTCTCATAAGAAGCTCAATTCTCGATTGTTTTACCTGATTTGTACCTTCGTGAGCTACTTGCAAGGCATCCCAGATTTCTTTGGCTGACTTGTATTCGGAAATGCCAGTATACTCATCAGGACCAAGACCAAAATACAAGAGTTTTTAGGCCTTTGCATTCTTTTCCATCATCTTGAAATCTTCGGAATTGAACTCTTCAGGCTTTTTGTGAACTTTGCTTCCATCTTCGATCACTTTTGTGGGGATGAGTGGTCCACTCTTGATAAGCATCCATAACTCATAGTCCTCAACTTGAATGTAGTTTTCCATTCGATTCTTCCACCTACTATAATGTTGACCATTAAAGTTTGGTGGTCGAGTTATGGATTGCCCCTCAAGCATGCCATGTGGCGTACTCATGTTTAGGATCTCTCAAGATGTTAATCTTTTATATGAGAACCGGCTCTGACACCACTTGTTAGATTTAACAGTACACAAACACAAGAGGGGGGTGAATTGTGTTGGCAAATTTTCGCAGTTTCTGGGAACAAGCTTGGAACTTGTTTGGATGGACTATTTGTAAAGTGCTCAGAAAGTGTAAAACAGCGAAAATAATTGAAAAGTGAGAACACAAGATTTTTACGTGGAAAACCACGGCCTACCCCAGTAGGATTTTCACACACTTCCACTAAACGGGCTAAACACGTTACAAAGTAACCTTCTCTGTTATAATTGCAACACACGTAACTGTCTACCCTTAGGTTAGTTACACACTACGTCCTAGTCTCCCAGACTTGGACACACTCACGTAATTGTCTTCCCAAGACAAATTACCTACGTATAAAGCCTCCCTAGGCTTGGACACACTCAACTCTCACTTTAATGAAAGAAGAGAATAAAAACACCTTACTTTTGTGCTTCTAACTAAGCAAATGTAAGGTACAATTTTTGCTCCTAGTATGCCAAGGAAGATGACTCAATTTTCACACACACTTTGAAGGTTTTTCTGAAAATATGATTTACAAGTTAAATCCCTAGAAAAACCATGTAAAAACTTTCTCAAAAATATTTATGAAAACCGTGTGTAAAACCATGTATAAAACCGTGTGTGATTATATTCAATGTGGAGGTGGAGAAGCTCCCTAAATAGTAGAGGGCAACAAGATCTTTGTGTGCTTGAGCCACACGTATAAGATCTTTTTGCTCCTAAAAAGATTATGGAAAGTGACTAATATTTTTAGTAGCCAAATCCTGGAATTTCTTATCTTCTCATTCATATTCCAAAAATAAGAGTTTGATTTATTTTGTAAAAGATTTCCCCTAAAAGCTAGACTCAAAATCTCCACAATATATTTTCAAAGCCAAAAATTAACTTATCCTGGGTTTAATGATAACAGAAAATATATCTCAAATAATTTCGAAAAACCGTCAGCCCAAGATTTTGGAAAAACCTGTGAAAAATCGTTTTGGCTTGAAAACAGTCTGGACCCTGATCTCAGAATTGATCTGAGACAGTGTTTTTAAAAATCATTCAAAGTAAATGTTGAATCGAGTTCTTCCAAGTGGCATATTAACAAGAATCTAAAAAAATAAAACCTATGACAGATCAAGACTCTTGTTGAATCAACCGGACAGCATCTATAGGATCTTGACTTGTTACTTCAATGCTGTGGTGTTTACTCAGAACTGTTTCCTGAGTTGTTCCTGGAGTTCTTCATGTCTCTGATGCGCTTTGAGTTCTTTGCCATTCAGCTGTTCTGAGGAACGGTTCTTAAGACCTGTTCTTGACCATTGTTAATCAAGCAATTTCAAAGTTTTCCAAATAGTACTTGGAACATGTTCGATCAACACACTCAAGTGTATATTCTATTTGTATTTGTTATCATCAAAACCTTACATTACATAAGGATGGGGTCAACAATTTCCCAACATGATGGATGCTTGTTTTTCTTTTCCTATTTTGCCCAGTTTCTGAGGGACGGTGGTAACATTTTAAACTTTTTTTTTCATTACACGTAATCTTGGCTCGTTGGTTAGTTGGGAGTAACCCAGATGTTATAAGGCTTGAGGTGTTATAGTTAATGGTATCAGAGCCACTATTATGGCTGACTATGAGCCATCAGGTTGAGCATATGCTTTAAGCTTGGGTTAGAAAGGTCATAAGAGGAAGAGAGGGGTTTACTTGTGTGTTCTGTGTCTTGTTTCGTCTCTATTGGACTTAGGCCATGATACTCCCTTGGGGGGTGCAAGTCTAACAAGTTGACGAATTAAGCCATCTCAAAAATGCTAGTTCCTCGACTATCCATCTAATATAAAAAGGGAACCAGTCTAAGGTTCTCTAAAGTGAGTTTTCCACAAAACCCTAGGGATTTTAGATTGTGAAATTGTGAAGGTTCTCCCAATCGTGAGTCCTTTCCTCGTCCAGTGATTTAAGTCAAGGTTCAATTGTCTTTCACTGTAGTATTAAAATAAATTCGTTCATGCTTAATTCGTTGTATAAATTCCTTCAGTCTCTTTTTTTCATAGAAGTATATGGATGTTGCATTGTGTGCTTGATATCTTAATTACATGTGTTACTAACATAGTTAGCTATGAGATGATCTCTAGCCATGGTTTATTTTAGATGGCATTTCCAGGTGCACCCACTGATCCTTATTTGGTTCCTATAATGCCCAAGACCATGGTTGCAGACCATATTCCACACTTAGAGGTATGTATACAACCACAATTACAAGACCCCTATTCCCCTTTCCATAGCCACACTTAGGGCTCATTGCTTGCTTTGGACCCTACCCTATGTAGCACCTTAGATCCATTTTGGGTTGCAATACCAAGATTTCCTTATGATAGGGGACTTGAGGACAAACTGAGAGAGGTTTCAGGGACCTGGTGCTTAGGTTGTTATCATGCATAGGTGGCTTGAGCAAGTTGGTATTCCACCTCAGGCTATCTCTTCCTTCTTTCCTAAGTTGTTCCTTTCACCACCCCTAGCTCCACATCCCGACCCTCCAGAAGCCCCATCGCCTATGTCACTTCCACCATTTGACTAGGAGCCATTTGATGGCTACTTATCATTGACTGAGTTTGAGGAGGAATATGGGCCTTCCCCCTTGACTTACTCTAAGGACTCTAGTAGGATCCATGTTGTCATTGACATACCTGAGTCCCCAAAGGTGGTTGCAGTGGATTCTGAGCAGTAGTAGGAGATGGGTGATAGAGATGCACTGGAGCCAGAGGACAAGCATAAGGAGAGGAGCCAACGGAGGAGGATGAGGAGCCAAAGGGGGGACCGGATATAGAGATCATCGATGTTAATTCAGACTCAGGGACTAATGATGATGACGACGACTTAAATTATGATCCTATTAGGGATTGTTAGATATCTACATGAGATGTACATTTTGTCGTAGGTCTATACTGACCTAGATGATTCTCTTTTGCATAGTTGGCCAGACCTTTGTTTTCTTTTTGAGGATGTATCTATGTATACCAATGTAAATGTAAGTAGGTGTATATGCTATCCAAACTAACCATGGTTGGAGATCACCTATGATATTTTATGGGGGTACGTGGGATAACTTGGATGTTAGCTTGGGGGCAAGATATCCTTTTTGTGTAGGATATAGGCCGTGAAAACCTAAGTTAGGAGTAGGAAGGACAACTTAGGGCATGGACTCTTGTGCTATGTAATATTCATGGTAATGACTAAGTGATGTTGTTTAAGTTTCTGTAGCTTGTTATCATCTATTTTTGAAAAATTGTATGTTGTTTACATTCTACCTTACACTCATGAAACCATGTGTTTATCAATGTGGCGTAGGAGCTAAATGAGAAAAAATATTTGTTGTCATATAGAACATCACATGTGCGAGTAACAACCACCATGAAAGTGTTAATAATGAGGACATGGGGGAAAGCAGGTGGTTAATGAACCACCAATTGAGTCACATACAATAACCCCGCTAGTTCCAGAGCCAAATTTATCCTTTCCCTCAGTCCACCAAACGTTACCGACCCTATGTATTAGAGAAACCTGATATAGGAAGTCCTTAAGAAAGTTCATACCCCTACCATACCTACTAAGAGCTGTTCTAGTGTCGACATAGTAACAGATAAGGTGGCAAAGAGGAATCCTAGGGTATATGATGCGAAAATAAACCCATTGGAGTTAGAGAAATGGGTTAGAATGTGGAAAAGATATTTGTCGTGGTTGAGGTTCCCGAAGACCAAAAGGTAACTATAGGCACATTTTACCTATCAGGAGAAGCTGATATATGGTAGAATACCATAAAAGACTAATGCCAAGAGCCTTAGTTCACCTGGGGTTCTTGGAATTGAGAATGACTCATAATATGACAGTGATTCAATATGTTGCCAAGTTTATTAAGTTATCTCACTTTGCCCTAGATTTTGTTGCCAATGATAAGGTGAAAATACGAAGATTCGAGGAAGGGTTACCATTTTACATTAGAAATTAGCTTGCTATACAACTAATTATAAGTTATCAAGACCTCTCTAAGCAGGCAGCAGAAGTCAAAAGGTTGACAAATGAGTTAAAAGCCCTTAACCTGAGAAATCCAAAGAGGAAATGAAATGACCGAGGACCTACTAGGGAAAGCATGCCACTAAAGAGACCTCACTAGGGACAAACTAAGAGTCATCCAGCAATCTGTGAGCCAAGTGGCAAATATGGAATGACAAATCATGTCACAACAGATTGCAAACTGGGGATTAACAAGTGCAACTGGTGAGCCAGCACCGAGCAAGTAGTTGACAACTGCCCTAAGAGACAGAAAGCTATGGACAAAGGAATTGTTAGGCCATCACCCAATCCGCGTCCAGGCCCTGTTGCGAACAATCCCAACAATATAGGGCGAGCATATGTGATAAACAAGAAAAAAGCACATGCAGCTGGTACGGTAGTCACTGGAACCCTCTTTATAAGTTCCAAACCACTTAATGTGTTGTTTGATTTAGGAGCCATCCATTCATTCATCTAAGTCCAAGCAACCTCCCAATCATGCCTAGACTCCCATAAACCCATAGTTAAATACTAAATTAACTTACCTAATAGGCAAATTGTTGAATGCTCGACTATTTACAAAGATATCTTTATTACTCTATCGAGATAGAGCTTTCCTAGGGATCTAATTCAGTTGGACCAGTCAGAATTTGACTTAATATTAGGAATGAACTGGTTGATGACATATGCTGCCATAATAAATTGCAAATTAAAAAGGTTTGCGATAAGAAGCTAATTGGGAAAAAGGGTTCAACTCCAGGAAGAGCAACTAAAAGACAAAAGCCTAGTAACATCTCTTATGAAGGCTATGAGATTCATAAGGTAAGGGTGTAACGGTTATCTATATTATGTGACTGAGAGTGACGCACTTGGAATAACCATCCAGGAGTTACTTACTGGGTCCGAAGGAATATCCTGACCTGTTTCCCGAGGAATGGCCTGGGCTACCACCCCAAAGGAAAATAGGCTTTGAGATAGAGTTACTTACTGGGTCCCAACCAATATCTAAAGCACCCTATAGAATGGCCCCCGCCGAGTTAAAAGAACTAAAAACCCAGTTAGAGGAGCCATTACGAAAGAAATTCATTGGGCTAAGCACTTCACCATGGGGAGCTCCAGTGTTCTATGTAAAGAAGAAGGATGGGACCTTGAGATTATGTGATGCAGAGCAAGTTCTAACCATGGGCCTACCTTCACTAGTAAGGGTGTTAACCCAAGTTGGCCCACTATTGACCCTAAGTTAAAGACTAGGGCCCTCTAGATCAATATTGACTTGGGCCCTTAATAAGGTCCAAGTAGGGCTAGAAAAGGTGGTTGGGCCATTAGTAGCCTTAAATAAGGAGTTAATCACTTGGTCCTCCCAAAATCACCTTCATTAGCTTACTTTTAGTTTCTGGGCAGAATACTTTGCTTTATTTCTAACTCAAATTTAACCAAGCAAATGAGCTCTAATTTCTATAAACTAGAACTGGATGGAAATCCCCGAATGTCTATTTTCTAACAAGTCTTAAATCGCACTTAAATATCACGTATTGAGGAAGTTATGGGCTAAATATTAAGCAAGGGTAAGTCCATGACTGAAAAATACACGGTTCTAAATATGGCTTAATTGAGGAGGTTAATGCTGTAATTTTTGAGATTAATCAATATAGAATAATTCTTCACACAAGGGAAGAGTTGATAAGTGGCAGCACCTCATTTGGAGGAGTAGAGCCAACTCATAGCTTTCTATAAGATGGAGGATGAATCCTGGAAAAAACAGCTCATATTGATTATAACTATCTTAAGTATCTTGATTTATTTTCCTATGATATTGTATAAGCCTCCTATTGGACTACTTGCTCCACTAATGTACAGCTAATTTTCCTTCTTATTGGGTATTTATGGATCCAATTACCTCCATGAAAAATTAGATTTGATGAATGATATGAAAGCGTGAAGCTTAGTTTTCATCAAAATCTCAAAATCTTTATCTATATTAGGAGGGTGGTGATTTGACTCTTCTCTTTAATTTAATCCCTGGTGCTAAGGCTTTAGAGGGTTAAAGGATGGGCTGATTTAATCTAGGTGGTGATTCAACCTTTATCTTAGATATATCCTCCTAGATTTATGTCTTGGTCACACATCTTAAGTATTGATTCATCTCCATTGGAGGTTTTCTTCTAATTAAGGATTCTCTCTCTGGGTTATTTTTGAAGAGATTGGTCTTCAACATCCATTAGGCTCATTTACAAGCATTTTATTCCTTTGTTAGGATGAATGAAATTCACCATAGATTATTTACAAGGGGCTGGAGTGTTTGCAAGTACCCATTACTGAGAATTGATGATTTAGTTAGTCATTTACAAGGGGCTACAGTGTTTTCGCTCAAAAAAAAAAAAAAACTAGGTACGAGTGTTATGAATTTACCGTATTGCATTTTGGACTTACCGATGCCCCTGCAACCATTATTGATATGATGAATAGGGTGTTCAGGCCATATCTCACTAAATTTGTAGTGTGTTTATAGATGATATCCTGCTATACTCCAAGGATAAGGAGGAGTGTGCTAAGCATCTAAGAATTGTTCCATAAATGTTAAGAGAGCACTAATTGTATGCTAAGTACTCAATGTGTGAATTTTGGTTGGATGAAGTGATATTTCTAGGTCATGTAGTGTCTAAGGAAGGGATTAAGCTGAATTCACAGGAAAAAAAGAGGTTGTAGTGGAGTGGCTTAGGCCAACAGCTGTCACTGAAGTTAGAAGTTTTCTTGGCATGAGCGGATATACTGGAGGTTTGTGCAAAATTTTTCAATGATAGCCATTCCATTAACTAATTTGCTAAAGAAGACAACTGAATTTGAGGGGTTAAACAAGTGTGAGCATGCGTTTCAAGAGCTGAAGAAGTGACTGACCTTAACCCCGATGCTAACCCTACCTGTGGAAAGCAAGGATTATACCATATGTGGTGATACATCAAAGAATGGGCTAGGGGTGTTCTGATGCAAGAAAGGAAGGTAATAGTCTATGCCTCGCACCATTTGAAGCTTTACGAAAAGGAATTACCTAACCCATGACTTGGAATTAGCTGTTGCTGTGGTTGCATTGAAAATATGGAAACACTACTTGTATAGAGTGCCTACAAGATATATACTGACCATAAGATCTTAAAGTACGTTTTTACTCAGAAAGAGCTTAATTTGAGGTGAAGGAGATGGCTAGAGTTGCCAAGACTACAAATTGCTCATTCAGTACCACCTAGGTAAAGCTAATATAGTAGCAAATGCCTTGAGTAGGCAAAATTCAGCACGGCCTAAATACCACAGTCATCTCTTGACCCTCTCTCATTCAAGAGTTATAAGCAATAGGGATCGGGTTAATAAGTCACCAAAGGAAAGAGGTTTTGATAGCAACTATAGAAGTAAACCTTCCATTTTTGAATAAATTAAGACTGGGCAAGCTGACGATGATGAATTAGAAAGGATACGACAAAGCATAGAAAGGGCCAGGTTAACTGGGTTCCTGGTACATGAGGATGGGACCCTGAGATTCCAAAACCACCTGTGTGTGCCCAAGTAGGAAGGAATAAGGAGGAGAGTTAGTACAAGCCCGTAACACAGCATATTCCATGCAGCCTAGAGGGACAAAGATGCATAATTACTTGGGGAAGCACTTCTGGCAGCTGAATATGAAAAGATAAGTATCAAAATATGTGGATAGATGCCTCACATGCTAAAAGGTGAAGGCTGAACATTAGCAACCTATAGGTGAGTTAAGACCCCTAGAAATCCCCACATGGAAGTGGGATTCCATAGCTATAGACTTCGTAATGGGGTTGGCCATGACTCCGACCAAGAAGAATGTCATTTGATCAATAGTAGGCTGACTTACCAAGTCCGTGCATTTCATACCTATTAAGGATAGTTGGATGGTGGATAAACTAGCCTAGTTCTATATGAAGGAAATTGTGAGATTACATGGCATATAAATGGATATAGTCTGGGATAGAGATACAAGATTTTAATCCTGATTTTGAGGTGCGTTATAGCAAGCCCTAGGGAGTAAATTAAACTTCAGTTGTTCCTATCATTATGAGACTGACGACCAAATAGAAAGGATCAACCAAATTATAGAAGATATGTTGAGGGCTTGTGTTCTAGACTTTCAAGGGAAACGGGAAGATTATTTGGCCTTGGTAGAGTTCTCATATAGTAATAGTTATTAGGCCACCATTGAGATAGCCCCGTTTAAAGTGCTATATCGGAGGAGATGTAGGACACCATTATGTTGAAGTGACTTCGATGAAGCACTCATTATAGGGCCCAAGATGATACAAGAAACAGTAGAAAAGATTCAAATTATTCAGCAGCATATGAAAACAGCACAAAGTAGGTAGAAAAGTTATGTTGACCAAAGGCGGAGGCCTTTAGAATTTCAGGTTGGAAAAAAGGTTTTCCTGAAGGTGTCACCTACCAAGGGGGTTAAAAATATTTAACAATAAAGGAAAACTAAGTCTTGGTAAATTGGACCTTATGAGATCATGGAGAAATTAAACCCTATGGCTTATAAGTTGTCATTACCTGCAGATTTAGAACACGTTCACAATGTGTTCCACATATCCCAACTTTGAAAATATTTGTCACATCCAAGCCATATCATTGAACCTGAGCCCATAAACATTGCTCAGAATCTGGCCTATGAAGAGCAACTAATAGAAATCTTAGACCGTAGGATTAACGACTGCGTAATAAGACCATCCCCTGGGTAAAGGTCCTGTGAGTGAACCACACCTCGTTTAAAGCTACATGGGAAATGAAGGAGGATATAAGGATTAAATATCCTCACCTGTTTTGAGGTAAATTTATATAACTTTACATTTCTAAGTTTCGAATACATAACTTATTTTAAGGGAGGAAAGCTATAATAGATCCACCCTAAGCTATCTAATTAATGCTGATATTGTGTAATGATAGCTGCTATGACAACTAAGAGAATGTATTTAAAAAAATAAATAATGAATAAATAAATGAATAAATAAATAAATAAATAGATTGAGCGCGTGCACTTCAATTCGATAATTTCTATGCCTTATAAACCTTTGCTCAATCAAGGTGGGAGACTCTCGGTAATTTTCCAGTTTCTAACCTCTTAATAGTGATAATAATAACAATAATATTAACAATAGTGTTAGTATGATAAATAGAAAAATATATTACACGTGTATAAAGGTATATATTAAAGTGATGGTGCAACGAGCGAGAAATCACTCAATCAATTTTCCAAGTCAATGGGTGGCATTCTCCTATGAATAGTAATTAGGGCTCAGTCCTTGAGTTGGAGACTTGGGCTTGAGTAATTTTTTGTTTTTAAAGAAAAATATCTGTAATGAGAGAGAAAAGAAGAGAAGAAAGAAAAAAAAAGGAATTGAAATTGGGGCAGTAGTAATTTTAATCTATTGAGTACCCCTCATTGCCGAAGAAACACTCTCTCCTCTGAACTCAAAAATCATGACGTATTTCTTCACCCCTCCCTCCTCTCACATGGCCCTCTCACCGCCGCCTTAGCCGCTATTGACTGGCCACTCGCTGGCTGCCACCCCCTACCTAGCCATCTCTCTCTGACTCTTTTTGTCCTGCCTCAACTTGTTCAAAGGTAATTCTCATCGATTTAAAAATCTTGTTCTTGTAATGTGGATGTTTAGATTTGACGTGCAATTGGTGTAATGATTTTAGGATGGTGAATGCGAGTGAGTTTTAGTGGCCAATCATTTTAATTGGGTGTTTCTCTCTTTGATGGTTGCAAGGTGCGCAATTTGTGAAAGAACCCATGAAGTAACTTAAATTCTAAGGTTTTCAGGCTGTAATTGTGTGTTAATATGTTAAAATTAGACAAATTATAGACTGTTTTAAGTTTTTTATCAATTATACGAAAATTGGAACGTATGGGTGAAATGTATGAGTTTAAGGTTTAGGTTAAAAAGTCCAAAATAGGTAGAATTTTGGATTATATGTTGTAATTGTTTGTGAATATGCTAAAATTAGGGAATTTATGGACCATTTTGAAATTTTTATCAATTGTACGGCAATTGGAAGATGTGTGTGAAATGCATGAGTTTAGAGTTTAGCATGGAAAGTTGAGAATTGGTGGAATTTTGGGTTTTTATGTGGCAATTGTGTGTGAATATGCTGAAATTGGAGATCTTAGGGGCTTTTTTTGAACTCTTTATCAATTATATAACTATGGAAAGACATGGATGGAATGTGTGAGTTTAAGGTCTAGGCTAAAAACTTTAGAAATTGTGAAAATACTAAGACTTACTCAACTATGGCGTAAATTGTTAATTAATTATGATGTGGTCAAATTGAGAAAGTACTTATATGCTTGTAAGAATTAAAGGAGGTACTTGAAGAAAGGAAACAACTCATCCAAGACTAGTATGAGTGTTGCAATCATGAGCACGATTATTAAATTTTTATATGGAAGTTGGTATATGGGAGTGTATTAAAGCCAAAAAGTATTTATTTGAATGATCAAAGAGCCATGATATGGTATACGTGATGAAAAGTCTCCTACTGTAGTTGGAATAGGAAAGAGTCGATGGGTCGAAGAGCTTTCAAAGAATGTAAAGAAGAGGTTAGTTAATCAAGAAAGATTGAGGAGGAATTTTAATGTGGTTTCGTAATGCTTCTTTAGATGATAAAATACAATAAGAGGCTTTGGTGATTCAAGCTAGGTTTTCCCTAACCCTCGAAGGTAGCCTTTGGGTTAATAATAAGAAAGCAAGGTGTCCTTGTGGACATAGTAGTGGTGAAGGGCTTGTTGGGCTAATAGATGATTACAAATGTATATATATTTTTTCAATTCAATTCTCTTCTTTTAATGATGGTGATTCAACTCCCTAATATTAAATAATTGCCCCAAAAGAGGGGCAATCTCGATTAAATGCCCATAATCTAAAACAGATAAAAAGAAATGTGTTATAACCACTAAGTTCATTAACACCTTATTGGACAAGACTCAAAATACTATCAAAACTAACTTATTCAATTATGTGAACTTTTCATTAAATAGTCCTTTTTTGGACAGAAATTAGGAGCTCTCCCAACCATCCAACGAGTCAAGGTAATCCATTAGATAAGGGAGAGCATCATACGAGGTACGTTTATTATCTACTCCTTTAGAAGTTTACATTTCTTTTATTCAAACGATTAAATACGACATCTTCTTTACGATAATATTTTTATTTAGAATTGCCTCTCCACACCAAAGAGCCTGCCCAAAATCGCACGTAAGCAAATATCAAAGCAATTACAATTTAAACGTGGCCAATGACAACTGGCTTCGGCCGAACAGACTTCTCGATTGGTTTGAGTATGCACATATGCAGGGATATCATCCCTATTATTGTAATTATCCTTGATAAGGGCTCAACCAGTTAATAATTTTCATAGCGTCAATTTTTCACTATTCATCTTTCTTGGTGAAATAAAATTAATTGAAATACGTGTGCTCACTAAACTTTCAAAATTGTTTCTATTGTGTAGGGGTAGATGTATTGGGTTTGCTCATTTTGTTTTCTATTGTTTACCTTGTTTTGTTTTTTTAAGGTAAGTTGCCTGCGTCCATCAAAGCCGAAGGGAGCAGAAAGCGATGTGTGAGATCATGCGAAGTTGAGTCGGGGAATGTAGAGGCTCACTATGACGGTCCAGTCTACAAGCGTGGCCTTTGGTGTGTAGAAAGTCATGTTTGATGGATGAGAAATGCTCTATATGCGTTCCGCTACAACTTAACTTATTTCGAACTTAAATATGACTTTGTGGTAAACTTGGTTATGTAAGGCGACCTAATGTTATAATATGTTTGGGAACTAGATGGTCTCGTTTGATGGATGGTCCTTTTTTTTTTCTTTTTTCCATAGTCCCTTAGGAACGGTGGTAACATTTCAAGCTTTGTCTTTTTTTTGTTGCTCATAACCTTGGTTAAGTGTTTAATTAGGACTAACCAAGAGGTTTTAAGGCTTGGGGTGTCACAAAGGGTTAGATTACATCAAAATTTATAAAATTAATTAACCCCTTCTTTTTACTCCTTAAGCATAGTCCGCCTCTCCTCTCTGCCTTCATGCATACGCCAACCCTTGTTTTGTTTTGCCCGGCCACCATCCATCATGCAAGCTACCCTTTTGGCCGTCAATTGCCATGTTGCATAGGCTGCCACAACTGTTAATCGCCGGCTAGGACTTTATCTTATCATCACCACGCATCTCTCACTTTTTTGGTGTTGTTCTTGGTATTTTTTGAGGCGAGCCCTATGTTTCCTAATTTAATATTTTATTTTAGCTAGTAATATGTTTTTTTCAACTTGGATAAAGCTTAATTTATATCAATTTGTTGTTGTTGAGATAAGTATGAAGATGGATATGGTGGGGAGTTCATGGGCATTTGGGGAAGAATGAGTTCGGAGTATTTTGTGAAAGTGAGCTCACATAAGTTGATTGGGTTGAATTTTAAGGGATTTTGGTTGTGTTTGTTAGAAATTGCAGGTGTATATGTGTGTGTTGGGATTCTTGCCATTAAAGAGATGAACAGGATGAAGAAAGGTTGAGGTTGAAGATGGGTGAAAGAGAGGTGGAAGCAGGGGCATTTTGGAAATTTTGAGATGGGTAGATTTATTATAAAAGTGGATGTTTAATTTGGTGAGTTGGGGAGTAAACTATAATTTAAGTGCATAATTGAGTTGATCAATAATCAAGAAATGTATTGGAATTGAACTCTTAATAATTAGTAATCAAAGTGAAGAAGTGGTAATTAATGTTAGTGACAATATTAGGTGTCATTGATGTCCACAAGAAAGCAAGACTAGAGGTTAAATCATGTTTGAGTCCGAATAAGCAAATGGTAATCGAAGTTTATGTAAGTTTTTAAAAGAAACATTAATCAATATCTTTTCCATTTTGCTTTGAAACGGTAGTTATCACATTCGGAATAAAACTAAATCCAAAGAATGGGTCAACTTATGCTAAGTCTTTTGTTAATTGATTCTTGGTTAATAAAAGATCAAAACCGAGTTAATAATAACAACGATAACAAATAACAATGTTAATATCATTAATAATAATAATAATAATCATCATCATCATCATCATCATCATTAAGGAAGGATGCAATATGATTAATTCAAAAGACTGAACATTAAGAAAAGCACAGTGGGATTAAATAAGAATGGGCGTGCAGGTGATTAAGAAAATGTCAAGTAATATTATGAATTATTTATAAGACGATAATAACAATAGCATTTGTACTTTACTAATAAGAGAAAGCCTATTGGCGCAGAAGTAGGGCCACTTTTGTCATTGTCGAACCGAAAATGAACTTTTTACCAAAGGAAGGGAGATTCCACAAATTCAGGTACATTTATGGCCTATACCTTTAGGAAAATTCACATATTGTGTAAATATCAAAATCCTATAATGTAAAATTATTTAATGAACCATTTTCTAGCATTGTTTTACCACATAACCAAGTGGATCCAACAATATCCATTATAAGGGCTTAGGCCCTTCAGTTCACCAACGTGGTTTCTGCTCAGGCTTCTTGATCGGGTTGGGAGGTGTGCACCTTATTCAATGATCACATTATCACAATATGAGCTTATCAATTTGGGTTCCACTTCCAGATAATAACCGATAATAGTTTTAATGCAATTCTCTCTCTTCTCTTCATTTTGAACTAAAGTGAATTGAAATGTGTGCGCTCACTGAGAAATAAATTTCTATCTTTATAGCACAGGAGTACACGTATTAAGCTTAAACTCACTATTTAAATATTTTTGTGTTTTATATTTTTAGGTAGATAAATTGAGAAGTCCTTACCTGACAACAACTAAAGAGGCAAGCAGATAGTTAATGAAGTCTAGATAAGCTCATGGATATTAATAAAATCAAGGGTCATCAGAATGTAAGCTTTATGGGTTGCTGGACTTTCAGTTGAGTTTTGGAATGTAAAAATTTCTACACCAATTGGTTTTCACGTAAGTGAAGTGAGTTATAGTGCTTATGCTAAGTAAATTATTTAAGCCTTATCCTCTCTAAGATAGTGGTAGCGTGCTAACCTTATTCTTACTTGGCATTAGCCACAAAGGTTCAGATATTTAAGGTTAACCGGGGATTATGAGTTGGAGTGTTACACTCATCATCACCTGAGTAATATGTCTCCCCTCCCCCTGATTAGATAGATGCGGAAAAATACTTAGCGTGTAAGATCTTATTGTCTAGCTTTTATTTTGCATGGGTTATCTTAAGTATTAAATGTTGTAATCAATGATTCAGATGATGAGATCATTTTGCCCATAGTGGGAAAATTACTATATCATCAAAAAGATATGCAACATATGGCATTCCTCCTACAACTTAGGCAAGCCG
>JAKOGI010000248.1:573867-628867 GCA_029747015.1 Carnegiea gigantea | reverse complement strand
TAAATTATATATGGTATCCTAAGTTTTTGAAATTTGCATTTTTAACCCCAATCTTAAAAATCTACTTTATAAAATATTAAATCTATGTATGTGATCTTCTTCTCATAAGTACAACTTGAAGCCCTCTTTTATCTGATGTAAGAGCCATGTGACCAGAAATAATTAAGATAATTAATATTAACTAATAGTTAATTAAGCTAATTAACTATGTTAATGCTTGAATCATCATTTACTTGTCATATTCCTAATTATTCACATATTGTCCACACTCCAGAAGGCACCACTTCAGTAGCACCTCAATAAAACTATGTTATTGATATAGTTTTAAAATTGAAAGTAGAATTATCCAAAATTAATATTGAAGTTAAGAAGATAAAGATGTAGTTATTAGTAATCCTTTTGTTTTTGATCAACAAAATCAAACATAGTAAAAAATCTGATTTAAGTATTAGTACTCCATTTTAACATAAATATTCTTTCCAAAACCTAAAAAACCAAAATCTATTTCCTTTGCATAATATAAAAATCAAAAAAGGAGTAGGAGAAAAATCAACTGAAAAATCATCAGAAAAAAAAAGAAAAGGATAAAAAGGATGGAGCATAAGCAGTATAATCTTGAGGAATTACAGAATATATTTGATAAAGAATAAAACTTAGAAAAGTTAAATAAAATCATGAGTGCAATAGTTGAAAAACAAGGAATATTATCTAAAGATAATAGAGAGACAAATAATGTCTAGTTGGAAAAAGAAATATATTAGCAGATGAATTTGATTAAATTAGAAGATCTGCATGTTGTTCCTTTAGAAGAAATTAGGAAGAAACTAGATTAAAAAATGTGGTAAAATGGTATTTGACGATTGAATTAATGAAATTGGAGAAGAACTCAACATAGATGAAATCGAGTCAAATTTAGTTAACAATGTTGTTCCTAAACTTGAAGAATTTGGTTAGTCTTCTAGAAGAAATACTCACCTTATAGCACATATAACTAACTTTTCCTTTGGGTTCATCCCAAGGAAAATCACATTCTTTGAAGAAATTAGCTTTATCCCAATTAGCCAAATGGATTACATCTTAAATTTTGATGGGGCACGTAATAAAGAAAAATATTTGAACATTAGAAAATGGCAATGAATAGTATCTTGAATTTGAATACAACACGGGATGCAGGAAATTTTCTAAATTATATCAAGCATATTTTTTCTAGCATTGCAGCTAATTAGTATGACTCATTAGATGAGCAAGTAAAAATGTATTAAGAACGATGAAAACACCAGCTGCTATGTCCAAAAATTTTGTAAGGAAATCGAAACTGAATTTATTGGAGCTAAACTTGATTCCAAAGAAAAGGCTACAGAGTAACAAAGGAAGATTAATAACATTGAACTTTGGGACATGACATATCTGGATAATTATATTACTGAATTAGTCAATACTACTACAAAATTGTGGCATAATAAAACTAATGTTGGTATGTTCATGACAAACTACCATATCCGACCAATTCTATTATAAATGAAAAATGCATTACATGGCTTGAAAAAGTAAATGTCATTGGTTTCCTTGGCACAGGAATCTCTTATTTAAGAAAATAGGTTCATAATTAGTGTCTTGATCTCCAAAAATAAAAGAAAATCATGAAACAATTTCTACTATGTTGGAATAATTCTCATCAATGGGGAAAGGAACCTGAGAAAAGAAAAAAAAGTTAAGAAAAGAAAAAAAAAATTAAGAAAAACAGCTTTAACCAGCAAAGGTGAGAGAAATATAAAAGAAAATATTATAGCAAATTAAGCCCTAATAGAAAAGCTGCTTATTGTCCTGCTAGAAAAAACAATTGTAAGTATTGAGCATGTGAAGAAGTGGGTCATTATGCAAAAGAATCCAAAAATAAGAAGAATAACATACTTATAGAAACTTTGGTAGCCTATACTATTTTGAGCTTAGTGAGGAAGAAGCACTAGATCGAGCCCTCAAAAACAACAAGGGAATTATTAAGAATGTATTGGAGGATGAATATGAAGAAAGTGATTATGAAGAAAGTAGTTATATGATGAAAAGGAATTCAATTAGTCTTTGTGATCTTCAAGGAGAAGAATTTACGGTAGATAATGAAAATGAAGATGTCAAAGGAGATTGGGTCCTTCCTATAATTCAGAAAGATATGATCTATAAAAAATTCATCTTTTAATTAAAGAATAAGTATGTATGTAAGATGATGGAAGACGATTTAGAGATAAAAGACTTTGAGTATGATGTGAGAGAAGTTAATGTCATTAATTGGAAAAATATCTTTAAGCATAACAAGGATAGAAAGTATAGGTACGTTCATGTTGGTAATGTCCAAGTTCAAATTATTCTATTATAGTATTATGGAAAAGATATTTGTCTTTATGCTTTGCTCTATGATATCATACATATCAAATTCAACAATCAAATTATCACAGGGATTAAAACCAATTTATGTGATGGATCTGTAGGATTCAATTGCTAATATAGATATTATGTAAGCTTCAAAGATGAATTTGCCAAAAACTTTCTATCCCTTAAGAAAAAATATTTGGAATGAACATAAAAAAAGGAGGATACCCACTAAGGGTAAAAATATTCTACAGATTAAATAATATTATAGATCCAAAAACTAAGATAACAATAACAGAGATAGAAATATTTAAGAGCCCTACTCCAATGCAAAAAATTCAAAGGACAAAATCCAATCCATTGGAGATAAAAATCGATAGGTCTTAGATATCTAACTTTGTCAACCACATAAAAATCAATAAGAAAAATGTAATAAAAATTGATGGAAATGGTAAAATTACCATTAAACCCTAATTACTAAGAAGCATAAGTGCAAAATCGGAATGGGGTGAAGGATCTTCAATTACTAAAAAAGAACTTAAAGAAGATGATATAATAAGTATGACCCGTGAAATGAGTGGAATGCATTTTGAACCCGCAAGACACAATATAGACGAAAGTATGAGTCTAGATAGAAAAGTTATTGAGTACAAAACAAGAACTGTTAGTAAACCAATCTACAAGGATGAATTAGTCCAAAATATGACTATGAAAATATCCTACGAAGTCACCAATACAAACCCCTAATAGTATCTATATCTCATTAAATGTATGCTTAGAGGGATACAATAGATATGAATTATGTGGCTACATGGATAGTGGTTGTTCTGTCTGTGTTTTGAAAAAAGATCTTTATTTCCAGAATTTATATAAAAAAAGGCCAAGAATCCTTTACAAGTAAGAACAGCTGATAATAGTATAATGAGCTACAACGAAGCCATAGAAGGATTATCCATAGAAATAAGAGGAGTCCAATGCATTATATCAATCCTATGGGCTACTGATCAACTCTCTTATGATATGATTATTGGAAATAATCTTCACATGCTATATTCTCCATACACACATACCATAAACCTAATCATATTTACCATGAATGGTTACTCAGTTGCTATTAATAAATTAAATAAAGCACACACTTGTCAGAAAATTGAGTTCACGCATAGCTAGTGTGGTGAGAAAGTAATACCTGCACAATGTGAGATAGCACTAACAATGTTACTATTAGAGTTACCTATTAAAGAACTACACTCTGATAATCCTCCAAAATTTTGAGATAAAGATAAGACATTTGCAAAGATTACTTTATTAAATCCCAACACTATTATACGAGTCAAACAAATGGTGTATACACACTAGGATATCTAGAAATTTGACAGAAAAATCAAAGAATGTTTGGATAAAGGATTAATTAGAAATAATAAGAGTCATCACACTAGTGCCACTTTCATGGTAATAAATCATGCTGAAGAAAAAAGAGGAAAAACTAGAATGGTAATCAATTCTAAAAAGCTTAATGATAATACTGTCTTTGATTGTTATTATATACCTAGCAAAGCAGTTCTTTTTAATAGAATTCAAGGAGCTTCTTAGTTCTCAAAATGGACTGTAAAAGCATATATTGGCAAATAAAAATGGATGAAGAAAGCATTCTTTTGACAGCTTTTAGTGCCCCTTAAGGACATTATAAGTGAATAATAATGTCATTTGGTGTTAAAAATACACCTCAAATATTCCAAAGAAGAATTGATAATATCTTCAAAGATCTTAATCACTATTGTCTAGTTTACATCGACGATATCCTTGTCTTTTCCAAAACCATAGTCCAACACAAAGATGATGTTCTAGCGATCACCCAAAGATGCATTGATCATGGTATTATTCTTGGTAAGAGCAAGTAAATTCACACTAAACAAGAAATTGAGTTTTTAGTCCTAGAAATAAAATTTGGATAAATCATCCTATAAAAGCATATTCTAGAAAAAATAATAGAAAATTTCCTCAAAAAAATTGAAGATAGGAAGTAATTAGAAGGCTTTCTTAGGTGCCTTACCTATGCTTCATATTTTATTAAACCTCTAGCTAAATTGAGAAAACCGTTGCAGTAGAAACTCAAGAAAGAAGTAAGTTGGACATGGACCTATAGCGATTCAAAGATTACCAAAAACTTCAAAAAAATATGTAAAAATCTTCATGTTCTTAATTTACCTAATGAAGTTGATTAGTTAATTTTTGAGATAGATGCCACTAATGAGCACCGGAGTACAGTACTCAAAATCAAAGAAGGAGAAAAATTCTGTAAATATTACAGTAGAAGTTTTAATAAAGTAGAATGCAACCATCCCACGATGAAGAAAGAAATTTTTGCAGTCATAAGGAGAAATGAAAAGTTATTAATCTTTTTAACCCCAAAACATTTTCTTATCCAAATTGATTGCAAAGGAATACTTGGTTTCGTAAAAAAGAATTTATCACATATGCAAATACAAGGGCAACTTCTGCGTTGGCAATTATGGCTTAGTTAGTTTTCTTTCTCTATTGAACATATACAAGGATTAAATAATTCTCAGACAAATAGTCTAACTTGTAAGCCTGTCAATGGTGATAATAAGAGCTGAACTCCTGCTGGAAAAGGAGAAAATCCAAAATGAAATGTCATTGTTACAAAAACGGATTTCTCCTTCTAGTAGAATCCTAATGGATATTTTGAAATTTCATACAAAAATTAGATCATACTTTGGTCTATTGCCTTTTGCCTATCTAATGGTACAAAGATTCAGCCTTTAGAGTTACAAATGAATTACCTAAGGTGCCCTTATGATATTCAAGAAAAAATAAGTTCCCATATTCAAGAAAAATGATTCAATAATTAGTATGCAGTCTGCGTCGACTACTGTCATAATTATTCTCATGATATTTGGGAGTTATGGAGTACAATTTTGATATTTGGGACTCATGGAGTATAATTTTCTTACCTGATAGATTTGGACTTGGTACTGTTGGATTTTCAGCAAATTAAATCTCTCCAGATGACCCCATCATGAAAGTCTGGGAATATGAAATGATAGCTTACTTCATGAAAATCCTAGATCCAAAGTACCCATTCTTCTGAAGACTAACTAAGTTTCAACCGTGCATGTTTAGAAGGATCCATTGGATTCTTGTATCTCCTGATGATTCAACAAAAATTCCATATAATAGAATTTTGTATGTCGAGATACATTATACAGTAATTGAGTATGAAAATGAAAAAGTCAAACTAGTCCATTGCCTTGTTCAAAATAGTTGATCTAGATGATCCCAATAATCAATGATGAGAATGGTTTTTAGAATAACAAGAAGTAGTTAGTGATGCCACTTTAGCAAGAGCCATTGGTTTCTGCAACATTTATCTTTAAATGTGGGCATTAATTGAACAAGGAAAAATATTAATTAATTGTGGGAACACTACTTTCATTTATCATAATGATCTCAACAACTATATGAAGGTAGACGGAGTTACTTTAGAAAATGTCTTTCATTATCTCTTTGATGCTAGAGCTAGAAAATTCTTATTAGAAAAAAAAAAGAAATATCTTCATGAATTATTTGAACGATGAATCTAGAGCATCCTTAACTTGATGAAGATTTTTATGATTATCTAGATAATGATGGATTGAAAAATATTATTGGAGATGAAGGCATGCAGAATCTCAATATGGATAACTAGTCTTGTCAGCACTAAAGACTCTGAAAAGTTATTACACCATTATTGTACTATTTTGTGAAGTGTCAAGTCAGTTAAATAATGCAGTCCACTTTAGCCATGCGAGAGCAACTATAGCCATGTGAGAGTATTAGTGTGTGTACTATAACAATCAGGGCATCCTATGTAGTATATCTCTTCTATGAAAGACGAGGTTAAGTGCTGAGAAGGGACATAGTCATTTGAGCATACTTGAGCAAAAGAGAAGTCAGGTGTCTTCATTTCTCTATAAGCAAGCATCTCTAATGACCTTAACTGTTTAAGTCCCTCTTCAAATCTTTCCGTTGTAATATTTCAACTTTCAATTTTTCAATAAAAGAAGTTTCCCAATAGGAAACATTATTCAATCGAACCTTATGTCTTAAATATTATGATTTCTTTATTAAAGTCTCACTATTGTTAACAGTATAAAAACTTCATTAGTGACAATAGTTCAAGGTAGGAAACAAAATGGATCTATGAAGTGCCTGAACTAAGGAAGGTAGGGTTGAGATCAGCAATATCTGTAAAGTCAAAGCTAGAGGAACACCAGGGCCCAACACTGACTAAGTTCAGGTAATAATTAAAACCCTCTAATTAAGTTTTAATATTTTTTGCTAAGCATGGTAGGCCTCTTATGATATAAATAGTAAATTGTAATAACTCGTACCAGTAAAGCCATTATAAGAAGTTCAAAGATTAATATAAGCTTAGTTTTCTATAAAAAAAAAAAAGCCCAAAAATTTGAGTATTTGTACTTTGAACCCCATTTGGGTCAAAAACAGAAATTTCATAAAGTTCTAGGTCATAAAAATAAATGTTTGCCACCTAGAAATCAGTTAACCCAAAGAGTTGTAACCCAAAAGGCATTTATAGAAAACTAAGGACCCAAAAATATTGTTCTAAAAACGTAAGGTTAGTAAATAATTACACCGAACCTCAATGAACCAGAAAAGAATTTTTTCTGGAGAAAGATTAGAGCAAGTGCTATATATGTGCATGTATTCTTCAGTTTGTATACATATTCTAAGGCATTCTAGAGATCATAATTTATATTCTATCTCACAAGTGGGCATGATTTATGGACACGGTTCAGACTAGTAAATGAGGTATGGTGAAATATAATAGAAATATAGTCCTTTCATTGCTTGAACTTTGGACACTTGATCTTATTCCCTTGCGACCCTTTGTTAAATAATCAACACTATGAGTTAGGCATCACATGGACCACATAGGGCTATAATTAGTGACCTCACAAAAATGGATTATCCTACTTAGGTAGGTACAACTGCAACTCAATCCCAGATGTTGCAATAAAAGGGTTATAGAGCATATAAGACATGAGAAATTCCCATTACACATTCTGTAGTCCTTCGTCAAGAACCTTTGGTTTTTCCTAATTACAACTTTACAAGTAGGTGTTACCCGTACCTGTGCTCTGTTCTAGCATAATCTAGAATATAGTCTCTGTTGGAGTTCCATCAACCTATGGTTTGCAAAATTCTCTAGTTATCCTCACAATACCTTATTCAATATCTTTTCAAATATTGAATTATTCCATGACATTAATATTCTGTGGAATTATGTCCATCAAGTTGGAGTGTTATCCTCTTTCCCCCATTGATCATATTTGCTCATGTTACTTTTGGTAATCTTCCTTTCATTATTAGCTATTACCAGCTTGCTTATAATGAATTTTAATCATTATTACTCCTTCCCTCCAACATTCTTGGATCTATTATACCTACCCAGGATTATTCTCCTTTATCTCAGAGAATTTAATTTAAACAAGCCGACAAATAAAATTTTTCCTTGTTGTAATGCTTTTACCTCCTTCCTTAACCCTTTTGAAGTTGCCCACCATATGTTGTCATGCTCACTGCTCAAGTTTCTTTGGCAACTATTTCAAATGTAACATCGGCTTGTTTTTCACTGCCAACGCCAAATCCCTCTTTAGTTCCCATACGACCTGTTCAACCTTGTAACCTTGATCTTTTAATTTTCTCTCTTAGTCCTTGGGAATAAATTGGGAACGATCATGATAGTTCTTCTTGTCATTACACAAACCTACATTCATATTCATACATAACTTATGAAAGATGTCTTTGTAAAAGTCTTGTTTTTCATATACACACCCATCTATGTTTAGGTGTCCACCTCCAGGGAAGGTAAAAGTTTATATGATCGTCGCTTTAGTTCGTATCAACCAACCGTAGTTCAAACGTTGGGACCCTAGGGCTTCCTAAAATATAGAAACCTTATACAGATAGATAATTCCATAGACTAACCTTGTGTCAATACCTTGTACATATTATTCTTTGCAAATAGCGGTATTTGATCTACCCCTAAATATTTTAACACCATATACATCACTTATTTTTACTTAGTCTAGCTTCTAAATTATTATAAAATGTTGCCTTCAAGTGTAACTAAAGTAGGAACCACTTGATTCATATAGCCCCATTCTTGATTTGTTCACGCGCCCAGTTATTTTCATTTTAATTCTACCTGCCTCATTATACTATTTTCTTATCCATCATCTCATAATCTGTCATCCGTTAATTAAAATCTTACATCTGTAATATTCTCATTACTTTTGGTTATTTACTTATTTCTCCTTTGTCATCCTTTTTTTGTTTATTGACCTCATTTCTTTACTATAATGTGTTTTCCTAATCCACACGATTTGGTCTTAGCTGATATCTAACTACGCCAATTAGAGTTTTCCTTTCATATTGAAGTTCTTTCTTCTAATATTTCTCATGATTGTTTGATTTGCCATGCCTCTAAAACTTAGCTTCCTTCTAATGTAATTCAATCTCCTATGCTTATTTCAAACTTTTGGAATTTCATGGATCCCCAAGAGTACCTGTACCTTCTTTCTATCATAATTAATCATGTCTTTAAATAGTATTGCTTACCATGGACAAAATTCCTATTCGATCCTAAATGGTTGTTGACATTTTGATAGTTTGGTTCTCAATATCTACTTCTCCATTTTGCTATAAGGGTACTTATACATATAGCCTCTATGCAATTTATTCATAGCACTAGGCGCATCTAGCTCGTTTTGAATTGAAAATGCAATTCATATTTCACTCATATAGGTGAATGTCTGATGGTTCTAAAATCCACCCTGCTTTGTACTTTTAAAATCCACACCTCATAAATAATCTCATTCCTGCTCCATTCAATCTTGTTACTTTACTTGTATTGGTCTTATGTGAATAAAGGCATTTTTTTTAATATCCATGTTATAATAAATCTAGGATGTTATACCCACTACTTATGTTAGTTAATCTAGCACCCCTGTGACATTGGTTTTCTTACGAAAGGGGCACTTTGTTGATATTCAATTGCCACTATTTTATTTATAATTCAATTGCTAAACCCAAGTGTAACTGAAACAATTTGCTTTTGAGATAGTTAAAACTCCTTTCTTCAAAACACCCTTTGGTCATTATCTATAAGCATTATGTTGAACATCCTGATTATTTGGTTTTTTACAACATCAACAATCTTCTTATGATTTTGGCATTTGACCACACCTTTAGCGTGAAGACTATATGCAGAGTCCATTTTAGATCCCTTCTATGACTTAGATAATCCCAATTCATTTTTAGTTATACGATGGTTTGAACAGCTTGATTAAGCAATAAGAACTCTTATTAAAGTAGCATCAAGTAAGTGAATAATTTTGCCAACTTATTTTGAATACCTTAATTATTTCTTTCTTTGTAAACAATACAATTTGACCTATAATTCAACTCTCCAACTATCCATCCTTTTTGAGATGATATGGAATGCTCATCTTTGTCATTGATGGAGCTCAAGGGATTTCGACTATCATTTGGTTTCTCTTGTGAACTACATTTGCGAATTATAACTCTTATGGCCTTCTATTTTTGAATTCTTAACACACCATACTTATCTTTATTCTAGTCAACCATTAAATGACTCCTTTTTGAGGAACTATATGGGAGAAAGTATAGAAACCCATTATGTTAAAGCAAGTTAGATGAAGCATTGACTATAAGGTCATAATTGATCCAAGAAACCACTAAAAGGGGTAGGAAAACTCATAGCGCATTAAGGCTGCTCAGAGTTGACAAAAGAGTTTTGTCAATAAAAGGAAAAGACCAGTAAAATTTCAAGTGGGAGATAAAGTAATCGTAAAATTATCACTAGTCGAGGGTGTTAGTAGGTTTATTGTCAATGAAAGCTCAGCCCTAGTTGCATTGGACCTATGAATCAGTGGCTCATGGATTGGATTTACCAGTAAAACCTGAGCATGTGCCTAGTATTTTTCATATTTCATAGCTTAGAAAGTATGCTCGAGACCTAAGTCATGCCATTATGATAGAGCCTATAGAAGCTACTAAAAACTTGGTCATGAGGAGCCTAATCAATTCTAATCACTTCAGTTAATTCCAACATAACAAGTTGTGCTCCACATTTTAATTCAATATTTGAAATATTTATACGATTGCAAGTTGAGAAGACAAAGTGGCCTTAAACAGATTAGTCAAGCACCATATAAAATCACCTAAAAGTGAATAAAAGTTATTACGTCCATAAAGATAATTAAAACTCATAATTTTCCAAGAGCTAATTTTTTAACATAATTTGCTCAACCCTGTTGGGTAAATGAAACAATAATGCAAATAAACAAAAATAAAGATGAAAGCAAAAAGTCATATTACTCAATATGGATGAAGCTTATTATTCTCTTCTAACTAAATAATAAAGGTACTAAATTAGCCCAAATATTGGTCACAACATTGCAAGCTAGGAGGAGGAAAAACTAGGAAGGAAAAGAAAAACAAAGAAGGCTAAGAACAAAAGAAATATCTAAACTAAGGGTTAGATTAGATCAAAATTTATAAAATTAATTAACTTCTTCTTTTTATTCCTCAAGCATAAGCCTCCTCTCCTCTCCGCCTTCATGCATAGCCTACCCTCCTTGTTTTGTTCTGCTTAACCACCCCCATCATGTAAGCCACCCTTTTGGCTGCCAGTTGCTATGTGAGGCTGCCACTGCGGCCACCTGCCGACTAGGACTTCATCGCACCATCACCTTACATCTCCCACTTTTTTTGGTGTTGCTCTTGGTGCTTTTGGAGGTGAGCCCTATGTTTCCTTAATTTGATTTTGCGATTTTTTTTCCTCAATTTAGTTAATAAATATTTTTTCCTAGCTTGGATGAAGGTTAATTTGTGTGAATTTGCTATTATTGAGATAATTTTGAGGATGGATATGGTGTGGAGTTTATGAGCATTTGGGGAAGAATGAGTTTTGAGTATGCTGTGAAAGTGAGCTCATATAAGTTGATTGCATTGAATTTTAAGGGATTTTGGTTGTGTTTGTTAGAAATTGAAGGTGTATATATGTGTTGGGATTCTTACCATTAAAGAGTTAAAGGGGACGAAGAAAGGTTGAAGTTAAAGATGGATGAAAGAAAGGTAGAAGAAGGGGTATTTTGGAAATTTTGAAATGGGTAGATTTATTATAAAAGTGGATGTTTAATTGGCAAGTGAATTGTATTTTGATTGTATAATGGGGAATAAATTGTAATTTGAGTGCATAATTGATTGGATTAGTAATAGAAAAATATATTGGAATTGAGTTCTTAATAACTCATTAAAAGAGGTGAAGAAGTGGTTATTAGTGTTAGTTATAAGATTAGGTGTCATTGATGTCCAAAAAAAGGAAGACCAGAGGTTGAATCATGTTGAAGAGAGTTAAAGAAATCACCTAGTCCTTACATCTAGATAAGCAAATGATAATCAAAGGATGGAAATCGAGTTAGTAATAACAACGATGATAAATAACAATGTTAATATCGTTAATAATAATAATGATAATAATAGAAATAATCATTAAGGAAGGATTTAATATAACTAATTTAGAAGACTGAACGGGAAGTAAAGCACAGTGGGATTAAATAATAATGGGGGTGTAAGTGATTAAGAAAATGTCAAGTAAGATTATGAACTATTTACAAGATTATAACAACAATAGCCTTTATACTTTACTAATAATAGAAAGCCTATTAGAGCATAAGCAAGGCTCCTATTGTCGTTATTGATAAATGCTAAATATGTATATCAGTTTAGGGCTATTTTGTGTTCTTTTTAGGAGAATATTGTGCTTATTGATATTATTTACTCTCATATTCTCGATTTATGCTTAGGTATCGTTGTTTGATGTGTTTTTCAGGATTTTTAGTCTTTTTACCCAACATTTTCCCTTCAATAGTTGTATTTTAACCTCCCCCATGGTCATCTATATTATGCCACGATCGTAGAGCAAAGAATGAGCAAAAATCCAGTTCCAGCATGGGCCACGGTCAAATCTTGATGCACCCCACAGACCGTGGTGAGCCTGTAACTGCTGCCTCTTCGTTTTCCCTCGATTGTGCGGCTGAGATTGACCGAGCCTCTCTATAAAAAGCAACATTCTGCAGCATGTAGAGAGCATCCAAGATTAAGCAAAGCTAAAGTATAGAGTAGTGTAGATTAGTGCTTTAGTTTCTTTCTTAAATTTTATAGTTTTTAGTTTGGTTATTGTATTGGTGTGAGTCCTGAGTGTGAGAGTTTGCTCTTGAGGCGGTTCAGAAGCCTTTGGTTGAAGGTCATCTCAGTCAATCCCCTTCTTACTCAGATTTTGCTTATTGCTGGTTAGTTTGTTAATATTTTATCATGTATGAGTAGTTTTCGTTAGTCTAGAGATTTAGTAGTTTGTGGAAGTGTTGTTAGATCATATTCTAATTATACAATTGTGCTTATTTTCATGATTGGTTTGATTTTGTTTTATCAAGTGTTTGGATTGTTGTGAGTTGATTTTTGGCCAAAATTTGCTTGCATTCTTGAAACAAACGAATAAAAAACTGAAAGGTAACATTTGATTATTGGACTACTTGATAAGACCTAACATAATTTCGTCTCGAAAGAGAGATTTGTATGTTAGGAGGGCTAGTAAGTAATCGAAGATATTGAACTTGAATTAAGGCAAATGAGTTTGAAAGAATGACTTTTGCTTAGTTTAGGTAAATTTAGTTGATTTCGAAAGAATAGACTGAGTTTTTGAAGAGTTTGAAGAAAGCACATGTTAATTATTTTTGATCCAATTTCCTTTCACAACTGTGAGAATTCCTAGACGTTTTTCCCGTATTGATTTAGAAAAGTTTATTTGCTATTGTTAAATCGAGTTTATTTGAACTAGAATTTTACTTAGCACATTCTGAAAGGTAAAACTCAGTAAGTTACGATTAGTCCCTGAGGAACGATATCTTTTACCTATACTACAACTATCTGTGCACTTGCGGTAGTATGATCAATTTTTTGGCGCCATTGCCAGGGATTAAAACTGTTAATTATTGAGTTAGTCTTGCGAAAGTGACTAAGTATTTTATTTGTTTTTATTGTTATTTTTGTTTTTCTTTCTTTGCTAGTTTAAATTCCGCTGGTAGTATTGGTGAAAATGCTTGCAAGAATTTTTCCTAGCTTCTGTGAAGTCCAATCTTGTACAAACCCGATCCAAATATTGACTGAGGAGGAAAAAGTAAATGATTGAAGATCAAATACGTGATGCAAAAAGGAATTTAAACATGGCAGAAGGTGATCAACGAAGAACTCTTCGTGATTTTGTTGCTCTAGGAGTCTAGGGGATCGCCTCAAGCATCGCTCGCTCTACTGTTGATGTCAATAACTTCAAACTTAAACCGGCACTCATTTCCATGGTGCAACAATCTCAATTCGGCGGAACTCCCTTGGAAGACCTAAAATCTGCACCTGTCAATCTTTTAGAGGTGTGTGATATGCTGAAATTAAATGGAGTCTCTAGTGATGCGATTCGGCTGTGCTTATTCCCTTTCTCATTGAGGGATAACGAGGGCTTGGTTGCACTCTTTGCCATCTAGATGCATAACCACCCGGGATGAGTTGGCTAGAGCATTCCTTGCTAAGTTCTTCCCTCTAAGCAAAACAATGAGCGCAAGGAATCGGATCACCAACTTTCTGTAAAGAGATAATGAGACGCTCTATGAAGCCTGGGAGCATTTTAAAGATCCACTGCATTTGTGCCCCTATCATGGTCTTTAGTGTTGGATGATAATCCAAACCTTCTATAATGGTGTGACCCAATCTGTGAAGTCCACTATTAATACGGCGGCAGGAGGAACTCTGACAAGTAAGACTGAGGATGAAGTCTATAATCTGATCGAGGAGATAGCGCTTAACAACTTCCAATGGTCCAAAAAACGAACCCAACCCAAGCGGGTTGGAGGCAAGCATGAAGTTGATGCAATTGCTTTACTTTCTGCTAAAGTAGATATCATAACTCATAGACTAGACCAAATGAAAGTTAATGCTGTGAACTCTAGTGCCCTTTTTCCTTATAAAACTTGTGGTTCAATTGAGCATATAACCCTAAATTATCAAGTTAGAAGTCCTTTTTCCCAGGACCCTAATGAAGTTAATTATGTTTAAAATTTCAACCCGAAATTGACCAATGATCCTTACTCTAATACCCATAATTCGGGTTGTAAGAATCCTCCAAACTTTTCTTATAGGTTGAATCCAAACACTATGAACATGCCCCCTATGAATGCTAGAGTATCCCCTGGTTTTCAAAGACTCCTATTCCCTTCTCAGATGCCCTAAAAGTCAAATTTGGAAGCAATAATAGAAAGCATGTGTATGGCACAACAAAAATAAGATGATTATATTAAGCAATTAGCCTCCAAGGTTGATGTGCTTACGAATCATAATATGATGTTAGAAGCCCAAATTGCCCAAAACGCTAGTTTCTCATCTATGCCCCCATATAGACTTCCTAAGCAAGCCTGAACCTAACCCTCGAGAGCACTGTAGCTGTGTTACCATGAAGGAAGAAAAGGACTTAACTGACCCTAAGGAAGTACAAATGGAAAAGGTAGGGAGATGACTATGGCTGGTAGTGAAGAGAGTAACAATGATGGCAAGGCTACCACTTTCAAAGAGAATGACACTATTGAGATCCCAACCATTTTCCCCCCTAAGCTCCCTAACCCAAGTAGTTTTTCTATTCCCTGCATTGTAGGAAAGGTAGAAATTGAGAGAGGTCTATGTGATCTAGGTGCAAGTGTCAATATAATGCCATATGCTTTGTTTCAAAAGTTGCACCTAGGATCATTACTGGTAGCCCCCTTTTCCCTACAGTTAGCTAATGGCTCTGTGACACAACCTATAGGCAAGTTGGATAATGTGCCAGTCAATATAGGAGACATTTGGGTGTTGGAAGACTTCATTATAGTTGATATGCCTAAAACTAAAGATATCCAAATTATCCTAGGCCGGCCCATTTTGGCGACAGCTGGTTGCCACATTAATATAAGAGAGGTTCGGGTATCTTTTGAGGTGAAAGGGCCCTTTGTTGTGTTTAGTCATAAGAAGGAGGACATGGTTTCTCCTCATTCTTCTATATTGGATGCATTACTCCCTTTTCCCTGAGATTGATATAGAGGATGTTTGAAATTGTCAAGATCCTCCTAACTCTAACTGGATTTCTTTAAGGAACCCGACCAAAGGCATGTTAAGGTGGAGTTTGCTGCTGCTATGCCACCTAACAAGCCCAAGGTTGAGGCCCCTATTTCTAATGAGTCTTCAATGAGTGATTACTGCAGGTTTGCACAAACTACTCTCTCTATGGCCCCTGTGGAAGGTTTTGATGTAGATTTTGATGTAAGGGTTGAATGAGTTGATGATAGCTTGTCAGATGGGGCACAAGAGCGATTTGTTTTGTATGCAGATAATGCGTTATGGCACGAAGTTATGAAGACGAAGGACCTGCAACTCGAACTTTTAACATGGCACCTTTAACTGCATAACTTTGATTTTGTAGCCTGGGACAAAGCCAATGTCCATATACCATCTAATCTGAACCAAGCCTAGAACAAGGGTCAAGCTCTTGACCTTAAAAGAGTACTTCTTAGGAGGCGGCCCAAGCTTTCTTTCCTTTTCCCTTTTTGTAGTTTTAATTTTTTATTAATTTTTGTAGTTATATATGCAAAAAAATTAATAAATAAATAAATAAGAGAGAAAAAAATATATATGAATAAAATGTTGGCATCATCGTCAATACCACCAAAATACGGCCATAGGGTGCCAACCAAAAAACTCAAAAAATTCAGATGCCAGCAGACACCACGGACGGAACAGGCAGCGATCTAGGTTTTTGACCGCAGTGCCCCTTCCCTTTCCCCCTATCTTCTTCAACCTCTCGACATACTCTCTCTCGACCCCCATTTTCTCTCTCTAAACTCTATAATCAAATCTCACCAATCTCCCCTCATTTCTTCACCATTGTCAATCATTTTCAAACCAAATTTTTTCCTTTCACTCAATCTTCCCTTTTTTCTTACAATCCATCTCTTTCTTCTTCTTTAACTTCAAATTCATCTCACCTTTACTTATCCGCCATACTCATCCTTTTCTCTATCTTATTTTTAAAATTTTTGTTTAATTTCTTCAATTTTCTAGGTTGTAGTTCCTATTTTTGGTTTTAGTTTTAGTTTTGTTTTTATTTCAAGTTTGCATCAATGGCATCAAACAAGAGGCCGAGGAGCACCAAGGAGATTGGTTCTTCAAGTCAAGCACCACCCCGACCTCAAAGAACATCTCCAACATCAACCAGCGTGTGCTAGAGGTAACATTCCTCACCCTCTTGGTTTAAAGCATCCTGATCATGTTGCTAGGTATAATTGCTTGAATGAATGCATGGTTGTAGCAACTAGATATTATGATGAGGATTTGTTAGCCTGGTTGAGAATTTTGGATGATATTCGTTGGTTGTTTGCTAGAGGCAGTATGGGCCACTTTTTAGAAATCAAAGAGCATAGATATAGGGACCTGACCCTAAAATTCCTTAGTACACTCCATGTCGAGGTCACTAGAGGACCTCAATGTCAAATATATCATTATATTTGCAGAGACAATTGTATGAACTGAACTTAGGTACCTTCAATGGTATTTTCGGTTTTCCCCCTAGCATGGACTTGTCACAAGGTCAAGTCCCCCGCGAATTCAACCCGAATGCGTTTTGGGGTGAACTTTTGGGGAGTGTTAGGTATAGTACCAGTTCGTCAAAATATACACATATTAGAAACCCCTGCATTAGAGTAGCTCAACGTATTTTGGCTTGTTCTTTTTTGCTCAGGACGATAGTCTGAATGTCCCGAGACTTTCTGAATTGTACTTTCTATCCTGTATGCTCAATGGAAACCATCTTGACCCATGTTCATTCTTAGCTAGGAAATTGCGCAATGCTACTGTTGGCACTAAAGGTAGGATAGTCATTGGTGGGATGATAACTACTACTGCTAGATTCTTGAGTGTTGAGCCCAATCCTAAGGATAGAGTTTCTGGGTTCGAGCGGGTTGATCAAGCTACTTTTGAGATTATGAACTTTTGTAAAGTTGAGGCTAGCTGTTTGTGTTGGATTTACCCATGGAACCGGCTTTTGCCACTTCCTAATATTGATCGCACCATCCTTCTTCACCGAGATAACCTTTATTGGATACCTGGTGATGAAGAGGTTGTTTGCCCAGCACCCTATCATCCAGCCCCTAGATCTAGTCTAGCAAGACTTAGTTCTTCCTCTCAACCACCTCTACCTGACTATTCTAACCTCTAAGACACCCTTGGATCCATTCAAGAGGAGCAAGTTTTCCTCTGAGAGTTTGTTGTTTACTGCTCTTCGGGACTTTGTCCAAGAGCACCATAATGAGTTTCATGGGTTGCTTGCTTCCCAGACCCAATATTTCCAAAATCATAGGATATGTCTAGAGACCTGGCGAGACTGGCATATAACCTATGGACAACCACCCCATCCTCCTCCACCCCCTCCTCTTAAATCTTGTTTTCTGCTACTCCCCTTCCCTTCTCATTATGTGCCCACATTGAGGGCAATGTATGATTCAAGCATGGGGGAGTTAGTCATCATATTTGGCGTCTAATGCCTATTCCTGTTTGGTGTGTTTTTGCTTTGTATATGTTTTTAGTTGTAGTTTTTATAGTTTTTGATTGTCTTAGTTTTGTTTTAGAAGTGCATTTAGTTTTCTTCTAGATTGCATTTTAGCTTTTTTCTTTTATTAGTTTCTTTTGCATTTTAGTTTGCATTTTTTGTAGGAGCATGCATAAAAAAATAAAAACATTTTTGAAAAGTGAGAAAAAAACACAAAAAAAAGACAAGCAAAAAAAAATCCTCCGATAATGATCTCTATAGATTTGGTAACTTTCTTTGGTTTAGTTTGATCCTTTGATTCACTCGAATTGCACATAATATGTTTACGAATGAGTTTTCGAAATGAATTCTATGTTTTGACCATATGTTGGATGCGAATTGATTTTCTCCATGAGTCTTTGCAAGATTTTGGCATATGTTTACTGGTGAGCTAGTTTTGACCTAGGTAGATATCCCGTGAGAATTTGAGCCTCTAGAGACTATTTATCATTATTAGTCTTATATTTCTTTCATGTGTGACTCTTCCTTGATGTCATTTCTCTATAACTTCCTTAGATTCTCACTCAAGATCACATTTCGCATATGTATTTAGACAATACGATTGAGGCATTTTTCTTTCTTTGGTTTGTTTAAACCTCGCGGCCAAATAGCCACCCTGGTTGTGTACAGTATCCCTTGTTTGCCTCTTTGAGCCTGTATCTGTTTTTCTTGATTTGGACCTCCTATTATAACCCATGGCCAAATACTTATCGTACCTTTAAGCCAAGGTTAGAGGAGTGTTCTATTCTTTTGCATCAAGTTTGATAGGGCGTTAGTAAGATGGAATGATATCTTGCGGTGTAATTTGATTGTTTGGTGCAGGGTTGTGAGATATTTATTAATCCCTTGTTTTATTGTACAAAATTTAGAGAAGAGTTGGAATTTAAAGTTCATTATGGATTTTCCCCTTGGCTATCCCTTCTGGAAAAAAATAATAATAAGTGCTTACGGAAAAAAAAAACAAAAGAGAATTTTTCAAAAGAAAACAAAAAAGAAAAAAATTAAAAGAGAACGAAAGAAAAAAGAAGAAAGCGGTTGGCCTTGTTGGGAATGCAAGTTATTTGTGATTTTTGACTCTTTCTCTCTTCATTTGGCAATTTATTCTAAATTGATATGGTTTAAGAAGGATGTTGTTTGATGCATTGGAATTGTTTTACTCTTAGTCTTTGGTTTTTAGCTCCTCATTCCCAAAAATATTTGTTCCCCTCTTACCTTTACCCTTAGTCCCGTTACAACCCTATTAAAGACCTCATGATTGTCTAATGTGTTTGCATTTTTAGTGATGGTAAATTTGAGAATTTTATCAAGCTTATGATAGATCTACATCTAAGGTTGAGATTTGAGAGAACCTTCACAAATACATATATTTCAAACACATGAGTGTTGAGTGCCACATAACTATAGTGAGGTTCTATCGGCCTTACTAGTTTTGCTTGTTCCATATGTTGAATGATTGTATTTGACAATTTGGCCGAGATTGCTTTTAAGTTTAACATTTTAGTCTATTAAAAGTTTTCGAGAATTTCATTCCCTATTCTATTTGTTAATGATTTTTTATATCTTTTTAGGCTATCTTTGGATCAGCTTTGCCATTGAATGTTACCTATATGTATCCTGATGAGGATGTTTATACTTTTAGTCTTTGCATTGCTTGAGGACAAGCAACAGTTTAAGCAAGGGGGAGTTTGATCAGTGCTAAATATGTATATCATTTTAGGGCTATTTTGTGTTGTTTTTAGGAGAATATTGTGCTTATTGATATTATTTACTCTCCTATTCTCAATTTATGCTTGGGTATAGTTGTTTGATGTGTTTTACAGGATTTTTAGTTTTTTTGCCCAGCATTTGCCCTTCAAGAGCTATATTTTGACCTGCCCCACGATCATCCATGTTATGCCATGACTGTAGAGCAAAGAATGAGTAAAAATCAGGTTCCAGCACAAACCACGGTCGGACCATGGTGAGCATGTAACAGCTACCTCTTCATTTTTCCTCAGCTGTATGGTTGAGATTGACCGAGCCTTTCTATAAAAAGCGACATTCTGCAGCACGTAGAGAGCATCCAAGATCAAGCAAAGCAAAAGTATACGGTAGTGTAGATTAGTGCTTTAGTTTCTTCCTCAAATTTTGTAGTTTTTAGTTTGTTTATTGTATTGGTGTGAGTCTTGAGTGAAAGAGTTTGTTCTTGAGGCAGTTCCAAAGCCCTTGGTTGAACGCCATCTCAGTCAATCCCCTTCTCCACAGATTTCACCAATCGTTGGTTAGTCTGCTAATATTTTATCATGTCTAAGTAGTTTTCTTTAGTCTAGGGATTTAGTAGTTTGTGGAAGTGTTGTTGGATTATGTTTTAATCTATACTATTGTGCTTATTTTCATGATTAGTTTTATTTCATTTTGTCAAGTGTTTGGATTATTGTGAGTTGATTTTTGGCCAAAATTTGCTTACACTCTTGAAACAAACAAATGAAAACTAAAAGGTGATATTTGGTTGTTGGACTGCTTGATAAGACCTAACATAACTTCGTCTCAAAAGATAGATTTGTATGTTAGGAGGGCTAGTAAGTAATCGTAGACATTGAACTTGAACTAAGGCAAATTAGTTTGAAAGAACGACTTTTGCCTTAATTAAGGCAAATTTAATTGATTTCGAAAGAATAGACTGAGTTTTTGAAAAGATTACAATTCGTCGAAGTTAACGAATTAGAAGAAAGCTCATGTTCATTATTTTTGATCCGATTTCCTTTCACAACTATGAGAATTCCTAGATGTTTTTCCCTTATTGATTTAGAAAACTTTATTTGCTATTGTTAAATCGAATCCACTTGAACTATAATTTTACTTAGCACATTCTGAAAAGTAAGAGTCAGTAAGTTACAATTAGCCCCTGAGGAACGATATCTTTTATCTATACTATAACTATCCATGCGCTTACGGTAGTATGATCAGTTATCAAACCGAAAATGAACTTTTTACGAAAGGGATAGAGATTCCAAATATTCAGGTACGTTTTTCACCTGTATCTTTTAGGAATTTCACATATTGTGTAAATATCAAAATCCCGTAATATACAATTGCTTAACGAATCATTTTTAAGCATTTTTTTCTTACATAATCAAGTGGACCTACCAATATCCATTATCAGGGCTTAGGCCCTTTAGTTTACCCATGTGGTTTCAGCTCTGGCTTCCCGATCGGCTTGTGAGGTATACACCTTATTCAATGATCACATTATAACAATATGAGCTCATAAAATTTGGATTCCACTTGCAGATAATAACCAGTAACAGTTTTAATGCAACTCTCTCTCCTGACTTCATTGTAAACTAAAATAAATTGAAATGGTGCGCTCACTAAAGATCAATTTCTATCTTTATAGCACAGCAGTAAGCGTATTAAGCTTTAGCCCACTATTCAAATATTTTTGTGTTTTATATTTTAGGGTAGATAAATTGAGAAGTCCTTACCTGACAATAACCAGATAGGCTAGGAGATAGTCAATGAAGTCTACGCAAGCATATAATGACTGAGTGGCATTTCATAAAATTAGGGGCCATCGAAACATAAGCTTTATAGGTTGCTAGACTTCAGTTGAGTTTAGAATGTATAAATTTGTGCACCATTTGGTTTTCATGTAAGTTGAAGTGAGTTATAATGTTCATGCTAAGTAAATTATTTAAGCCTTATCCTCCTAGGATGGCAGTAATGTCCTAACCTTATTCTTACTTGGTATTAGCACTAAAGTTCAGATATTTAATGTTAATAAGGGGTTATGAGTTGGGGCATTACGTTCATCATCAACTAAGTAATATGTCTCCCCTCCCTCTGATTAGATAGATGCCAAGAAATACTTAGCTTGTAAGATCTTAGCGTGCAGCTTTTGTTTTGCATGTGTTATCTTAAATATTAAACGTTGTAATCATATTTTATTATGAAATAAAAATTACTATAGTCCTTGTTTAATCAAATGAGTAATCTTCATTGCAATGTACAATCATTATTATGTTGTACAGTCATTTATAATGGATAATTTCAATGTTGATAAGACACCCTTTGAGGAAGAATCCTCCTCCTTGTTGTCCTCCTTGTCATCTTCATCAGATAGTTTGAGTTTTTAAATTAATGATTTAAATGATGAGATCATTTTACCTATAGCAGAAAAATTACTCTGTGGTCATACAAATGCGAAATATATGGGGTTCCTTTTACAACTTAGGCAAGCCGCAAAAGAGTTGACTCTTGCAGCATCTAGGCCCGAATAAAGAAAAGATGCATTAAGAGAGATGGAGAACAAGCTTATAATCACTTATATAGAGACTACTTCACAAAAGATTTAATCTACAATGAACATCATTTTTGTTGTAAATTTGGAATTGGGAAACACTTATTTCTCTATATTATCGAGGCACTTAGAAATCATTCTGAGTGCTTTCAGTTAAGGTATGATGTGCCCATAAAGCGTGTGTTGACTCACTTAATCAAGTATACCGCAACTACATGAACGCTTACCTGTGGTATAACGGTGATCGCGTGGATGAGTACTCCTAGAATGGTATAAGCACCGCACTATAATGTATGAAGAAGTTCGTCTTACGTGTCATAGAGGTATTTGGGGAAGACTACTTGAAAAAACCAAATCAAGCCAATGTAGATCGCCTATTGCTTGTTGTTGAAGGACGTTATTTCCCCTGTATATTAGGAAACATCGATTTCATACACTAGGAGTGGAAGAACTATTCAGCGGATTGCAAGGCATCGTATCAAAAATGACTTTATATGGTGCCACCTATCATCGTTAAAGCTGCCGTATCATAAGACCTTTGACATGGCATGTGTTCTTTGGGTTTGCCAAGAAACCTCAATGACAAAAACGTCCTTGACTGCTCACTGATTTTCCACGAGTTATGTGAAGATCGGCCTTTTAAATATGAGTATGTCATCAATGACCATGAGTAAGAGATAGGATATGGCAAAAACTACCCATTTCTGCAAGGTTCGAAGGCAAAAGTTTTTGCTGAATGTTAAGAGTCAGTTAGGAAGGACATGGAGCAAGCCTTTGGTGTGTTACAAGATCGATTTGTCATCGTACATGGCCTCACTCTGCTCATAGAGGAAGAGGACATCGGTCGTATAACATGTGTGATATTCCATAACATGATTCTTAAGTATGAGCGGGATAACTACGAGCTTGTATTTAACTACGATGGTACTACCCCAGAGTCGATTGCTCACCGTAAGTATCATCCAGGCTATGAGACGTACTTTCAAAAATCAAAAGAAGTTTGCCAAGTTCGGGGCGGGCACAGAGATGATAGTGATACTCTAAATCTTTCATGTCAAGCTTTTTTTTTATATTGAACTATTGCATTTTACTTCTGTCTAGTCAAGTATTATAATGAATGTATCTTTTTTTTATCAAACTCTTGTAATTTTTCCTTTTTCGATATTGTGCATATGTGTTGTTTTTTTTTTTAGTCGAATGCAATAAATGTATCTTTTTTAAATTTTTTATTGAACTCTAGTAATTTTTTTCACAAACATGTGTTTTTTTAGTCGGCCTCTTGTATTGTTTTTTTTTAAAAATAATAGCTTTCAATTTTGTGATCAAATTAATATGTACAAATTATTTTTCACAAAAATAATAAGGAACAAAACAAAACATAAAACTAAACTAATTAAATACATTTGGTTGTGCAGTTCATGGATATTATTTTATTTGGTAAGCCTGCCTTGTATTAGAGAAAGGAAGACTTGTGAGCCAAAAAATTGGCTCAAAAACTCATGTGGAGGTAATAGGCCTTTGGCTTGCTGGTGGGAACTACTACGTCCACATTAGCATTGCACATCCCAAGAATGCATTTAGTATGTGCATCTGGCAGCTTGTGCTCCCAAGCTGACGTTGGCAGCCAGTTCAACAATAAATGTCACAATAAAATGATTACTTTGTCTTTGCTTTTTCTTTTTTTACAAAGTGAAATGCAGTTACTTTTTTGGGGGGGGGGGATGGCGGTTACCTCGCTTCTTTAATAGATTTTATGTTTTTGTTAGATTATTGAGAATGGCTTTGTGTGTGAAGGCAATTTATGGTTTGAATTGATCTTCGTCATCATCAGTCATCATCATCAATATTCACCATCATAATTATTAACTTTTTTAGCAAATTATTATTATTATTATTATTATTATTATTATTATTATTATTATTATTATTATTATTATTATTATAAACAATTAACTCTTGTGTCCACTGTGGTATGGGTAAAAATTTATTTGATCCACCAAATTTGGATAAATATTTTTGGATCTACTCAGGTTTGAGTAATAATTTTTTGGAGTACTACTGTTTGGGTTCCTATTCGTTTTTGGGCTTTCTTGTAAATATTCAAAGTTATAAGGCTTTTTTCAAAACTAAGCTTGTACTCTTGTATGGACTTCTTATAATGATTTTACTGGTACTAATTATCACAATTTGCTACTTATATCTCAAATATTATATTTTCTGTGATTAACGGCCGACCATGCTTAGCAAAATAATTAAAACTTAATTAGAGAGTTTCGACCATTACCGAAACTTAATCGGCGCTGGACTTCGGTGTTCCTCTAGCTTTCGCTTTACAGAGATTGTTAATCTCAGCCCCACCTTCCATAGATCAGGCACAGCACAGAATTATTTCGTTTCCTACCTCAGGCCATAGTCACTAATCAAGTTGTTAGTCTTTTTCAAGGATAGTGTAACTTTATTCAAGAAATTATAATATTTAAGACATAAAGTTCAATTGAATAATATTCCCTACTGGGAAACTCCTTTTATTGAAAGCTTAAAGATGGAAATATTACCATGAAAAGCTTTGAAGAGAGACTTAAGCTATGATCATTAGAGATGCTTGCTCATAGAAAAATGGAGAATTCTAACTTCTCTTTTGCTCAAGAATACTCAAATGACCGTGTTCCTTCTCAGCACTTGACCTCTCCTTTTATAGAGGGTTGAGGGTACATAGGATGCCCTAATGGCTACAGTACATACTGATTTTTCACATTGTTACAGTACATAAAGACTTTTCACATGGCTGTAGTACACACTGACAACTATAATACACTGTTTCATTTTACAGACCTGACACTTATCAAAATAGTACAATAATGAAGCAATCACTTTTTAGAGCTTCTAATGATGACAAGACTAGTCATCATCATTGAGATTTTGTATGCTTTCATCTCCAATTATATTTTTCAGACCAATATTATCTAGATGATCATCAAAATCTTCATCTAATTGAAGATGTTCCGGGTCCTATTTCTCAAATAATTCAAGAAGATATTTCTTTTCTTTTTCTAATAAGAATTTTCCAGCTTCAGCATCAAAGAGATAATCAAAGATATCTTCTGGGATAGCTCCTTTTACCTCATGTATTCTTTAAATTCATTGCCATAGGCAAAAGTAGTATTCCCACATTGCATTAATGTTTTTCCTTGTTCAATTAATACCTAACTTTGATGATAAATTTTATAAAAACTCATGGCTCTTGCTAAAGCAGGATCAGTAATAAATTCTCCTCATTCTAAAAACCATTCTTGTCGTTAATCATAGAGATCATCATAGTCAACGATCTGAACAAGATAATGGGCCAGTTTGGCTTTTCCATTGTTATAGTCGATTAATGCACAATGTATGTCCAAATATAGGGGTGTGCTATATGGAAGTTTTGCTGGACTATCAGGAGATGTAAGAATCTAATGGATCTTCTTGAACATGCATTGTTGGAATTTGGTTAGTGTTGCGAAAAATAGGAACTTTGGATCTGGGATTTTCATAAAGTAAACTATCATCTCGTACTCCTAGGCTTTAATAAGGGGGTCATTTGGAAAGATTGAATTTGCTAGGAAACTAACACCACCAACTCCAGACTTATCTAAAAAATAGATCATTGTACTCTAAGACTCCCAAATATCATAAGAATAGTTACGATAATAATCGATGCAGGCTGCATACCACTCATTGAATCATTTTTCTTGAACATGAGACCTTATTTTTTTCTTGGATATCATAAGGACATCTAAGGTAATTAACTTATAACTCTAAAAGGAAAAATCTTTGGGCTATTAGGTAGGCAGAAGATAATATACCAAAGCGTGATCTACTTTTTGTGTGGAATTTCAAATTATCAATAAGGACTTTACTAGAAGGTGAAACCCATTCTAGTAGCAATGGCATTTCGCTATGGATTTCCTCCTTCTTTGGCAGGAGGTCTGCTTTGATGATCACTATTGGTGAGTTTTCGAGTTAAACTATCTTCCAGAGAATTCTTCGATCCTTATATATGTTCAATAGAGACGAAAAATTGGTTAAGCCATAACTGCCAATGCAAGAGTCGCTCTTACGCTTACATGTTTGATAAATTCTTTTTCACAAAACCAAGTATTCCTTTGCAATCAGCTCGAATAAGAAAAGGTTTTGGAGCAAAAAAGATTAAGGACTTTTCAATTCCCCTTATGACTGCAATAATTTCTTTTTCTATTGTGGGATAGTTTCATTCTATCTTATTAAAACTTCCACTACAATATTTGCAGAGTTTTTTACCTTCTTTGATGTTGAGTACTACGCTCCAGTGCTCATTGCTGGCATCTGTCTCAAGAACTAAGTCATCTCCTTCATTAAGCAAATTAAGAATAGGAAGATTTTTACACATCTTTTTGAAATTCTAAACAATCTGCGTATCATTAGTGGTCCATGTCCAACTTACTTCTTTCTTGAGTTTTTGCTATAATGGCTTTCTTAGTTTAACTAAATCTTTAATGAAATCTGAAGTATAGGTAAGGCATCCAAGAAATCTTTCTAGCTGTTTTCTGTCTTCCATCTCCAAACCTAAGAACTCAATTTCTTGCTCAGCATAAACGCACTTCTTCTTTACAAGTATAATACCATGATCAATGCATCTTTGGCTGATGGCCAAGACATCATCTTTGTGCTATTCTATGGTTTTGGAAAAGACAAGGATATCGTCAATGTAAACTAAACAACAAGATTAAGATCTTTGAAGATGTTATTCATTCTTCTCTGGAATATTTGAGGTACATTTTTAAGATCAAATGGCATTACTATCCATCCATAATGTCTTTTTGGAGCACTAAATGCAGTTAAAGGAATGCTTTTCTCATCCATTTTTATCTACCGATATCCACTTTTGCAATCTATTTTTGAGAACCAAGAGACTCCTTGGATTCTATTGAAAATGACTGTTTTGTTAAGAATATAATATCTATCAAAGATAGAATTATCATTAAGCTTTTTGTAATTGATTACCATTCTTGCTTTTTCTGTATTTTCTTCTGCATGATTTCTTACCATGAAAGCGGAACTGGTGTGAGGACTCTTGCTATTCCTAATTAATCCTTTATCCAAAAGTTCTTTAATTTGTTTATCGAATTCTTGGATATCTTGGTGTGTATACACCATTTGTTTGACTCGGATAATAGTGTTGGGATTTAATAGAGTGATTTTAGCACATGTTTTATCTTTATCCCAAAACTTTAGTGGATTATCAGAGTAAAGTTCTTTGCATAATTTTTCTTGTTGTTCAACAATCTGCCCTTTAATAGATAACTCGAGTAATGAAATTATTAATGCTACCTCTCGTTGTGCCGACATTACCGTCTCACCATGCTGGCTGCGTGTAAATTCAATTTTCTGATGAGTGTAAGCCTTACTTAATTTCTCAATAGGAACTAAGTGACCATTAATTGTGAATATTATCTGGTTTATGGTCTGTGTGCATGGAGAATATAATCTCTGAAAATTATTTTCAATAATCACATCATGAGAGGGTTGATCAGTAGCACATAGAACTGGTATAATGCATTGAACTCCGCCTAATTCTATGGATAACCCTTCTATAACTTCATTATGGCTCATAATGCTGTTATCAGTTATCCTCGCTTGTAAAGGATTTTTAGCTCTTTTTCACATAAATTCTAGAAATAAGGATCTTATCCCAAAGCATACCGAACAGCCACTATCTATGTAGGCACACAAATCATATTTATTATATCCCTCTAAATATACCTTTATTGGGATATAGATGCTACTTGGATTTGTATTGGTGGCCTCATAGCAAATCTCCGTAGTCATATCTTTGACTAAATTCAGCAATATAATTTTTCAGATATCTCATATCCCATAGTTCTATGTTATTAATATTTCTCTGCCATTCTATCGCCTTTTATTCAAAATCAAGTTTAGCTCCAATAAATTCGGTTTCAATTTCCTTACGTAGATTTTAAACATTGAAGTTAGGGTTTCCATCATTCTTAATGTATTTTTAAGATCTTCATTTAATGAATTGTACCAGTCAGCTACAGTGTCAGAAAAACTATGTTCGATGTAATTCAGGAAATTTGCAGCAATCCATGTGGTGTTTAGGTTTAAGACACTATTCATGCCTCTTTTTCAATGTTCAAATATTTCTTCTTTATTACGAGCTCCATCTATGTTTACAATGTAACATGTCTGACTAATTGAGGTTATGCCAACTTCTTCAAAGGTTGTAGTTTTCCTTGGGATGAACCTGAAGGAAAAATTGGTTGTACGACCTACTAGAACGTACCTAGGTTTTATAAAATGAGTATTTTTTCGAGAAGGTTCACCAAATACTTCAGATTTAAGAACAACATTGTTAACCAAATTGGCCTCTATCTCACTTAAGTCGAGTTCTTCTCCGATTTCATTAATCTCATCTTCAACAACCATTTTATCATATTTTTTATCCAATTTTCTTCTAATTTCTTCTAAAGGCAACACATTAAGGTCTTCTAGTTTATGAGGCTCATCTGCTGATATATTTCTTCTTCTAATAAGACATTATTAGTCACTTCATTATCATCAAATAAAACGTCATATTTATCACTAATTTCGTCAATGATCTTATTTAATTCTTATGGATTCTATTCTTTCTCGAACATATTCTGTAGTTATTCAAGAGTGTACTGCTCATACTCCATCCTCTTCTTCTTTTTCTGTTTTTTCAATCAATTATTTGCCTGATTTTTCTCCTACTTCTTTTTTAATTTTTATATCGTGTAAAGGAAATGAAATCTTATTTTTTGGGTTTTGGAAAAGATATTTATACTGAAATGGAGTACTAATACTACTACTAGAAGTAGCTTTTCTACTATGTCTTACTTCGCCAATAAGAGAAAGATAGACTACCGTTAACTAATTCTTAATCTCCTTGACTTCAGCCTTAAGTTTAGCTAATTCAGCTTTTAATTCTAAAACTATATTAGTGATATAGTTTAATTGAGGTGCTATTAGAGAAAGTCCTTTCGGTAAGTGAACAATATGTGAATAATTTGGTCTAGGACAAGTAGATGATGATTTAAGCATTAATCACAATTAATTGCTTAATTGATTATTAATTAGCTTAATTATCTTAATTATTTTTGGTCACATGGCTCTGATACCAATTGAAAGAGGGCGTCAAGTAGTACTTATAAGCAGACAACTACAAGTACAATTTTCGGATTTTCGAAAGCAAGTTTTTAAAGATTGGGGTTAAAATGCAAATTTTAAAAGATTAGGGTGTTTTATGCAATTTAAAAAGTTAAGTTTGGTCACTTTTGGTTCCAGAAAATATTTGCCCAAACGGCGATGGATTTGGAAATATTTTCCCAAAATTGTCGGGTCAGAAAAATATTAGCCCAAACCTCAATGGAGTAATTTTTCCTTCTTCTTCTTATTATTATTATTATTAGCACTTTCTATTTTTAGATTTATTCATCATTAAATTAGATTTGTCCACTTCCTAATTATATCATTTCTTGAATATACAAATGCTCTTCCTTTTTGTTTATGGAACGTATTGATAAGTTTCATTAAGAGTATAATATTTGTTTATTATTCACCATGAAATTGTTTATTGAGACTACTTAGTTTGTTCATTTATTATTTTGATAATGTTCATAGAGAGGGATATTTGCTCATTAGGTAAGTAAACACTGTTAACTGAATATACCTAACTTATTGGTTACATTCTAGTAGCTGCGTACATATTGTTATCATGAAGTTGTCATTTTTACTAATGTATTCAACACTAGAAGTCTTTTTTTTTTGTTTACGATAATATTGATTATTTGTTGTTCATGACTTCGATATCTCTCTTTCATCGAACTTTTTTTATCATTACAAAAACCAAAATTGCTTATGAAAGTTGTTAAATTTGTTCATCATGTTTAGAAAAATAATAATTTCCATGGATTTCATTTATAATTGAAAAACAATTGTCCAATAACATTTACAGTAATGAGCATTGGGGACTGATCCATGGAACGAAGAATTTTTGTAGTGTACGATTCCAATGTCTTAAATGAACAATAGTTGATTTAGCAATGAACAATGGTAATTAAGGAACACAATTTGGAATTTGAGCTAAACCTATGAACTTAATGAACAATTTCCAATCATATAGTTAATATGGCTTATTTGACTGTAAAATGAACGCAGCTCATTAAGCTAATGAACAATCTAATTGAGATAGTGAACAAATTCATCTTTGAAGATAAACATTCAAAGTGGGATGACGAACAAAGGAATGTTTGACATATACATATCATAGTATATCAAATGGACAAAATGAACAATATGACATGAACCCAACCTTGACATGTACACACCAACTTGATGAACAATATTAAATTACATAGTGAACAAGACTTGTCAAAGGTGAGTTACTTGTACAAATTCCTGCGTGTGTCTCTCTCTGTGTGTGTGTGTGTGTGTGTGTGTGTGTCTACATATATATACATATATATATATATATATAATATATATATATTATATATATATATATATATATATATATATATATATTGAAAGAATTAAAACGACTAATTAAGTGTAAACAAATTTACCTTAATTCAGCAGCAGAATGCGATTGAACCTTGGCTTGAATTACCGGCCATGGAAGGAACTCACAATATGGAGATCCTTCACAATTTTATAGCCTAGGAACCCTACGTTTTGTGCAGAAAACTCACTTAGAAAACCCTCGATGTTTCTCTAATAATTTTCCTCTTAGACTGACCCTTCTTTTATATTAGTATAATAGTCGCTGCATTGGGGTTTCGTAGATGACTTAAGTCATCAATCTATTGGGCTTCCGCCCCTTACGGGTGTGTTATGCCCCTAGGTCCAACATCTTCCAGTCACACATAAGGGAGTGATTATTTCCACCTTAAGAAAAACTTATTTTTCTTTTATTTCTGTACGATTTTCATACTGGGCAAATAGGCTATGTAACCAGCATATTTATGAGAGATCCATGCTATGCATATGTTAAGAATATATAGCCTCTCGTTGAGAACCACATAATAGTAGTGGAAGTATGTGATTACCCTAGATCATTTCGATCTTATTAAGATGTCTCATTTTGATCTCTTCAAAATATCATATTTCATATTCATAATTTTGACCAACATGTCATAACTAGTGCACCGGTGAATAGAGATAAGAAGATTCCGTGAATGATCTTCCTCTTCTCACGAGACTCTCGAGCAAATCCAACTCTTTTCTCTAGACATGTCCCGCCAGATCGAATCACTCATGATCCTTTGGCAACACACTCAGATAACGAACGTTGAATTGAGTCTCATATCACTGATTGGAGTCCTTGGGGTACATACATATAAGGCCATAACCTTATGGGGTCTCACACAAATATAAGTAGAGATCTAACTTATATTAACCTGATTAATCGTTTCTTGCACACATGGTATGAAACATGTGCTACAGCATTATCTCCTTTCCCATAGAATGTATGCCTTTTGGTTCTTAAACCAAAATGTTATACAGACGATATTTGGACACCATATTATCTAAAGTGAGTTCAGAAATCTACTCATTAACTCGAACTCACATCTGACCTCTTTGAGGTAGACTAGGTAAAATTCATTTTTTACCCATATGTTGTAATGACATTTTGTCATTATCAAAGCAGCATTCATGATTTTAAGTCGATAGGTTCTCATAATTATCCTTCTGATAGTTCTACTTAAAATCTTGTCTTGTCTCTAATTGATTCTCTAATTAATGGAGGTGGGTTACCCATGTGAGAGGGCTAACTTCAAGCCTACCTAACATACTTTTCACATTCAAGAATGCTCAACAAGCATCATAAATAAGCATGTTCATTCAAGCATTCCAACTAGTGTACACAAATAAACTTATTTCAAAAATGAAAATGTTAAACAATCATTTATGAACATGTAGAAAAAACAGAACAAAGATAAGTCAAGTACATTTAACACCTACGAACTCCCTGAGCCCTAGTGTGTTCAACAAACACATCTCTTGCAATAGGCTTAGTTAGGGGATCTACAACCATACTTTTCGCAGAAACATACTTGACATCCACTTTCTTATATGCTACCATGTCTTTGACAAACTTGAACTTAATGTCAATGTGTTTGGTCTTGCTATGATACTTAGGGTCCTTAGTATATGCAATTATGGCTTGACTATCACAGTGGACTAATATTGGACTAGTACTATCCGCCTCACCCATTAGGTGATTTAAGAACCTCTTCAACCAAACAGCTTCTTACGCTCCTATCAAGAGAGCCACAAATTCGGCCCCCATCATGGATAAGGCAACACATGATTGCTTCTTACTACACCATGATACAGCACCTGTGCTAAACAAGAAGACATATCCCGAGGTAGATTTTCTATCATCCAAGTCTCCTCTATAGTCAGCATTTGTGTATCCCTTGAGGTGCATATCATTTCCTTGATAGCATCGCGCATAATTAGAAGTTCCTTTTAGGTACATAATGATTCTCTTGACAGCCTACCAATGTGCTAGTCCTGGGTTAGATTGATATCTACTAACCAGGCCAATGGTGAAACAGATATTTAGTACTCTTGACAGCCTACCAATGTGCTAGTCCTGGGTTAGATTGATATCTACTAACCGGGCCAATGGCGAAACAGATATTTAGTCTAGTGCATAACATGGCATACATTAAGCTATCAACTGCACTGGCATAAGGGACTCTACTTATTTGTGCCTTTTCTTCTGCAGCCTCTGGGCTCATTCTGTTGCTCAAGGCTTCGCCTTTAATGACAGGAGTATCCATATGCTTACAGCTTATCATGTTGAACTGCTCAAGAACATTTTTGATGTAATTCTCCTGAGAGAGCAATAACCATTTCTTTAAATGGTTTCTCAAAATCTTTGCTCCAAGGATATATGTTGCTTCGCCAATATATTTCAGCTAAAAGTTAGATGCTAACCAGGTCTTTTCCTCTATAATAAGCTCAATATCATTTCCAGCTGCCAACATGTCATCGACATATAATGACATAATTATAAAATTGCCTTTGAACCTCTTGGTATAGACGCAATGATTGTCATCAATCATAGTAAAACCATTAGATGTGACCACACTATGAATGCGAATATACCATTGCCTTGAAGATTGTTTTAGACCATAAATAGACTTTAGAAGTCTACAAACGTTGTGTTCTTGGCCTTTTTGAATGAAACCTTCAGGTTGTTCCATAAAAACTTCTTCATTTAATTCTCCATTGAGAAAGGCAGTTTTTACATCCATTTAATGTAATTCTAGGTACAAACTAGCAACCATAGCTAGAAGTAGCCAAATAGAGGCAAACCATACAATAAGGGAAAAAAGTCTCTTCATAGTCAATTCCCTCCTGTTATCTGCACTCCTTTGTAACCGGTCAGACCTCATGCCTCTCAACTGTGCCATCAGCCTTGCGTTTGAGTTTGAGAATCCATTTGTTCCCAATAGCTTTGCATCCCTCTGGAAGGTTAACTAGTTCCCACACTTTGTTAATCTTCATGGACTCCATTTCATCTTCCATTGCCTTGATCCATCTATTCTTTGAAGGGGTGGAAAGAGCCTCTTTTACATTTCTTAGCTCATTTTCCTCTTGTAAAAGTGTCGTGAAGAGTTCTTCCACCTTAATGTCAAAACGATGGCAAGGGACACTTCTACAGTTACTTCGTCTTAGTTGAGATTCATCAAATCTCATATCGTTCCCATGTGGATTAATTTCACTCCCACTTGAACTAGGATTAGTAGGCTCGCTCCCACTTGGAATAAGGTTAGGATTACTTTCATTCGCATCTGATGATGGAGGGGGTCTTGATGACGAACCAAATCATCATCAATTACAATCCTCCCATTCGAATGAAGAGATCCTAATAGGTCGGGGTCCTTAAGTTCAAATAGAGATAAGTCTTGGCCTATCTCACCCTTCGTTGGAAATTCATTAATGTGACATCTCTTGATTCGAATTCAATTACGCTCCCACTTTTCTGCAATCCTATGAGCACATATCCTTTTGATGTGTCAGAGTATCTAATAAAGATACACTTCTTCCCTCTCAGGCCCAATTTGCCATATTTGTAAGAGAGATTATGTACATAGGCTGCACAACCCCAAGGTCTTAAAAAAAATTAGGTCAGGCTTTCTACCAGTCCATAAGTCATATGGAGTGGTTGTAACTGATTTTGTAGGCACACGGTTAAGAACATAGGCTGCAGTCATAAGAGCATCGCCCAAATAGGAGATAAGTAATTGAGCTTGCGTCATCATCGATCTTACCATCTCAAGAAGCATTATATTTCTTCTCTCCACAACACCATTTTGATGTGGAGTATTTGGCATAGCTAACTGATGTACCATTCCTTTTTCATCACAATATTCATTAAACAGAGTCGATAGATATGCTCTACCTAGATCGGTTCTTAAGGCCTTAATCGTTTTGTTTAACTGATTTCTACTAAGTTCACATATTTCTTAAAGAAACTTAGTGCCTTAGATTTATGTGAGATCAAGTAGACATGGCTGAAATGAGTGAAATCATTAATGAAAGTGATGAATAAGGAGCTTCGTGCCTTGTTTGCACATTCATTGGACCATAAATGTCCGAATGAATCAATTGCAACAGAAGTTCAACTCTGGTAGCCTTTCTAAATGGTTTTCTTGATGACTTCTTTGCTAGGCAATGCTCACAAATGGGCAAGCTAACTTGCTCGATGTGTGCTAGCAAACCTTCTTTTACAAGGCTTTGCATACGATTTTGGCCAATGTGGCCTAACCTAGCATGCCAAATATTCACATCATTCTCATAATTATGTGAAGAGGCGAACAAGGAAAAACTAACATTCGGATTAAAGGAACCGACATCTAAATCCATAACAATTAAACCATCTTTAACAAAACCAGAACCAAGATATGTTGTTTCCAAAAACAACCTAGCTTTAGTGTCATGAAAATGCCAATTAAAACCTAAATGCAATAAAGCCAACACAGAAATAATATTCTGGCAAATCTCAGGAGCAAACAGGACATCATGTAGGATAAGGTTTCGACCGCCATGCAGGACTAGCTTGCATGTTTCAATTCCTTTGACAGCCACCTTGGTGTTGTTTCCCACATATATCCACATGGACCCATATAGAACCCGTCGGAAGTCCAGAAAAGCTTCACAATCACTCGTTATATGGTCCATGGCTCTTGAATCTACAATCCACATAGGATTAGCTTTAGAAAGAAAGACAGAACTAGCAACATTAAAGTCACTCACATGAGCATAGTAAAGTACCTTCGTAGGATCAGTGCAATCACAAGCCTAGTAACCCAATTGGTTACAATTGAAGCGCTTTACTTTTGCTAGATTCTTTCTGCTTCCACGCTTTTTATCGCCTTGTTAGTCATGCCTAGGCTTCTTAGTTAGCCTAGCCTTGCCCTTCCAGTTCCCTCGGTTCTTATGCTTACAACCATCTCTAGAGTTAGAGGTTGATACATGCACTTTTGCACCCATCATTTTAGCTGCCTCTTGTCGCTCTTCCTCTAACTCAAGATGTCAGCTCACATCCTCAAAAGTTTTTATATATTCATTGTGAGTGAGGGTCATCTTCATACAATCCTAACTATGCGGTAGGGAGCGGATTACAGCATGAACCTGCTACTCATCGGTCAACACATGGCCCACATCTGCCAGTTCAGTAATCATGCTTGACATTTACCTTAGATGTTTCTTCATAGGAACATCTGGGTGTTTCTTATATGTATCAAACTTGATTGTGAGTGACCTGAGCCTGGTAACCGAAGTGGTTCCAAACTTTATTTTGACAGCTTCGCTCAGGTCTTTAGCATTAGCATGGACCTTGAATTCCCTCATGAGATCATTATCCATGCTGCTCAGCACCAAAATGCGAGCTAGAGAGTTAATCTTTTTCCATGCTTTGCAAGCTTCACGGTCTCGCCTATGCTAGACCGTGTTGCCTACCTCAAGTTCATTCATGATAACATTCATAGTCTCAAGAACCTCTTGTTCTTCCAGCGCATATTGCACTTTTATGCTCCAGATTTCATAATTGTGACCATTGAGCTTTTCACCTCTATTAAGCTCTGCAACAATGTTCTTGGAGGTAGTCGACATGATGCTTGTAAAACACAAAAGTTTTACAATCAACACAGAAGCACACAAAAGTCTAACATTTATTTTTGCATACACATAAATGCAACTTGACAGTGGTTATTAAAGTTAAGATAAGCAAGCATAAACCCTAGAGTTGAAAGCCAACATGATGTTCCTAATCACCGTCTAGGAATGAACCTTAAACTTAATTAACTTTAATGATCCATTCAAGTCACTATAATATTTTAAATGTTGAAGTATTCTTTAAAAAAACATATTTTCAAGATATTTAATGTCTGCTCCTAATACTTTTTAGGAGGAGCACACAACTTTTACATGTAATTTTGAGAATAATTATGTCATATGAAACATATTTCACAATATATAGCCAAATCTCATGAATTTTATTGAAGCACCTACATTTATACTTCGTAAAAAAATTCATTAATAGGAATGCTTAAATATAAGGTTAACAAGATTCTTACATAATAATTGCATGAAAAACTTTACGAAAGAATAATCAAAAGGGGAAAATAAGAGAAGTCAACCCTCTGGTCAACCCAAGTTATCAGTCAACCTCAATTAATGTCATACCCCTTTTAACTCTTAAAAAAAATCCTTTTTTTCAGGTTGATGCTGATCATGGGCAGGGGGCCTCACGCCCACCCATGACGGCAGGTCACCCAACTCGTATCAAAATCGGGCAGGCCAACACCCATGCAGGAATTACACCACAAATCACGAAGTTTCGATTCGTTTTTCATCAAATTGATCAATGGAATCTGTCCCAAACTAGTTTTAGGGTCCATTTAAAGCTTTAATTGCTAAAAATAAGCAAGAACAGCCCACGAAATCGAGCCAAAAATGGCCAAAAATCATGCACAGCCTCTACCGGCAATTCACGCAATTCTGGCCAAAATTCGGCTAAGTTCCAGCGAATTTGGTGGCTAATTTTTGAGGGTTTTGCTCATTACACCATGAGAAGCAAAAATGACAAATCAATTGCATGCAATGATAACCAAAAACGATCCAAAAATTGATTAAAGCACACGAACCCTAACCCTACGTTCGACAGCAAGCATTTTATGGAATTTGCCCCAAAACCAAGTAATTTCCATCGAATTCTTGAGGGATTTTGCACCAAATCACAAACTAAACATGAATGAAGCATCAATTGATGAAAATTGGATGGAATTTGACCCGAATTCGAGTTGAAGTGCTCGACATGAAGCCCTAGCACTGCGATATTCAATCTTTGCCAAAAATTCAGCATAAAATTGCTCAAGATTGATCAATAATCAAGGTTTCAATTCAAAAAACTGGTAATTAACAAAATCCGTACTTCAATTTTGGAAATCATAGCTAAAACAGCATGAAATCGAGTTTAAAATCACGAACCCTAACCCTAACCCTAACGTTGCCGGCAACCTTTTCGCAATTTTTTGACCTATTTCTGGCCGAATTTCAGCATGTGTCGAGGGCTTTCAGTCAAATTTAGTAGGTAACAAAACTCACACACCAATTGCAAGAGATTATAGCCAGAATTGATTTAAAAAAAAAAAAGATTGGAAATTGGCTCGAAAAATACGAACCCTAACCCTCAAAATTTTTGGTGATGATTCACCAAATTTCCGCAAAATTCCAATGAATTTGTGGTCGATTGTAGAGGGCTTTTGTCTAAATCTATTGGGCAAAGCAATCCATGCATCAATTTGCAAGAAAATCAATTGACATGCGGAAAACCCTAGAATTTCAAACTACGATTTCTCGCAAAATACTCAGCCAAAATATGCGCATGATATATTAAATAAAGCTCTCTTCATGCTCTATCAAAATCCAAGATCTCACGAAAAATCATCAAAGAATTGCCCATGAAATAATAACATGAAGTTCTAGGGTTTGTTAAGCAATGATGCAAAAAGAACGAAAATTGACATACGGCAATTAACATGTTTGGGGCACGCAATAGAATAACGATTCAACCAAAAAACAAGCCAATTGGCTCTGATACCGATGAATGAATTAAAATGACTAATTAAGTGTTAACGAATTTACCTTAATTCAGCGGCAGAAAGCGATTGAACCTTGGCTTGAATTACTAGTTATGGAAAGAACTCATAATAGGGTGATCCTTCACAATTTCACAACCTAAGAACCTTAGGTTTTGTGCAGAAAACTCATTTAGAAAACCCTCGATGTTTCTCTGATGATTTTCCTCTTAGACTGACCCTCCTTTTATATCAGTAGAACAGTCGAAGTATTAGGGTTTCACAGGTGACTTAAGTCATCGACCTATTAGACTTGCACCCCTTATAGGTGTATTATGCCCCTACGTCCAACATATATATACACACACACACACACACACACACACACACACACACACATATATACACCTACACACACACGCACACACACACACATATATATACACACACACACACAAGCACACACACACACACACACACACACACATATATATATATATATATGTATGTATGTATGTATACATATATATGTACACACAAATATATATATATATATATATATATATAAATATAGATATACATATATATATACATATATATATATATATAGAGAGAGAGAGAGAGAGAGAGAGAGAGAGAGAGAGAGAGAGAGAGACACTCCCCCCTCAACGGAGGTTGGTTCAAGTAGTTTGACACTTGTTTCCCTTAAGTAAGGTCTCGAGTTCGAGTCTTGTGAATATAGAAAATCCATGATAAGAGAACTATACTTCTCATTGGTTCAACAATAGCTTGACTATAGCAAAACGGAGGATTTAGAACTATATATATATATATATATATATATATATATATATATATATATATATATATATATATATATATATATATATTGCTGTGGTCATCGTAGGATCTAGGAATTTTGTTGCGTGGGTGGAGCAAAATTATAGCACCATAATAATTTGTTTATCATCGATAAATTGCTTGTCATCAAGCTTGAAAAAGAAAGATACCTGGAAATATTAGTGAACAATAGCAACATAACCGCTGAAAAAAAAAGGTGAGGATGATGAAACGGCTATTGACTTTGATTAATTATCGATAAATTGATGGTTATTTCAGAACATAGAAGTAAATAAATTAATTGTTTTAGTGAACATACACAAACTATATTGTGAACAATATGGCATGCAGATTCAACGTGACTATGTATGCAGCTATCATTTTATAATGTTTGGAAATTCCCACGTCATAAGAATAACCAACAAGTGATTTTGGGCAGTATTAGTGCAGAGTTTGACCACTATTCACCATTCTTGTCCACCTTGTTCAAGATTGAGTGAAAAAAATTAGGTATTATTGACATTAGACTAGCAACTAATTGTAAATGATGACACTCTTGAGTTTGCAAGGTTGCTTTACTAGGCCTACAATTTCCTCAAATTTGTGACGAAGAAGAAAACAGAGAAGAAACAGAGAAGACGCAAAGAAGAGACTGGAGAGATAAGAAAGAAGCATAGTGGGAGGAAATAACGTGTAATGAGGAAGTTTTTAAAAAAAAAAAAATTATTGTCATGCGAGCATGTAATAGTACTGTCTTGTGTGGACCTGGGAGTATATACTCCTAGGTGTACATAATAGCTAATAGGTATGATCCCAAGAACAACGAGCTTAAGCATTATAGGTGATCAACCTAGCCATGCTACATAGACGAGATGAGATGCATAAACCCAACTAATGCATGTCATGTACCAATTATAACATAGGTCTGAGACAACAAATCTAGCCAATAAAAATTCGTCCAACCCCCCCCCCCCAAAAAACCCCAAAAAAAAAAATTCCTATCTTCATCAAACACAGTCAATTTATTTATTTATGTATCCAGGATTACGATTCCCAAACTCCCAGATGTATATACTGTATAAGATATGTGTTGCATGCCATGACTGCTTTTGTTTTTTTTTTTGGGGGGGGGGGTGTCCGTGGGCCGCTGCGCATAGTCGTTCAAATGCTACCTCGTAATTTCCAAACATTCCTCCAATTCCTCCCAAAATAGTTGCTCAATTTACTGCAACGAATGAAAAGAATACAGTAGTCAGAAACAATCAGCAATTTATTCTCACCAATTAAAACGGTAACACACTGCAGTCTTACTTTTAGACATGCGTAAAGACACTGAAGATGTGCCCCCCTCCCGCCGGCACCAGCCCATTCAATTGCAAATTGTCGAAGAAAACATAACATTTACAAAGAGAATTCCCTAAATTTGGCTGTACAATTGTCAATTGCCATGGGCATCTAAGTCTGTATAACTTCAACAACATACATTCAGGCTCCTTAAAATCAGGAAATCTCTAACTCAACAGAGCAACGAATGACGAGCTTTTTACCCTATGTTCTTGGTGCAGCTGCCTTCAAAGCAGCATGCAACTTCTGGGTCGTGGAGGAGACACATTCGGTGTCAAAAAGAGTTGAAACGACGGCAACACCTGCCAAATTTGGCGCATCAATTTCCATAACAGAACCTGCGTTGGACATGTTAATGCCGCCAATTGCAACAACGGGTAATTTAGACGCCAAGCAGACTGCTTTCAGGCCATCCAAGCCAATGGTTTGATTATTTGCTTTAGTGTTGGTGGGAAAGACGCCACCACAACCAATATAATCAGCTCCATCAATCCATGCTTGGTAAGCTTGTTCTGGATTCTTACATGAGACACCAATTATCTTTTCAGGACCTAAGAGAGAGCGAACGACACTTAATGGCATGTCAGACTGGCCCACATGAACTCCATCAGCATCACAAGCAAGAGCAATGTCAACTCTATCGTTTATTAGAAGAGGAACTCCATAGGAACGGCAGAGAGGGACGCACTCTTGAGCTGCTTCAAGGAAGTCCCTTGTCTCCATGTTCTTTTCCCTAAGATATAACAAAAGGTTGGACTACGATGGATTTGCCAGAAGCTTTAAACAAGAACTATACCAAGTATAACAACAGTCAATGAATAGATCAGATCCATGGAAATTCCAAAGTTCATTTCTGAAGGTAACTGGTGATTTAAGCCAACGAAGGGGAAAGAAGTCATTAGCAAGGGAAGGATTTCCAATAGAACAGAAAATAAAATTACTAGGTTCACATGGTCCTATGTTCAAAACAACTAGTTAAGATTATCTTCTAAGTAAACCTAACTGCCATAAATCAACACCGGGGGGGGGCCTCAACTGTTCTCTACTGTTTTCTGTCACGAGGTAGGTGGGAAATGAACACTTTTTAAATATCAATTCCAAAAACCACCTCTTTGCTATTCAAAAAGATGAGCATCCAGACACCTAACACGATCCACCCCAGCCCACCAGCAAGCGAGACTCCGAATAATGCTTTCATGAAGGTGAGGAGTTGCTCGACTCTCGTGATTTTTCGCTTATTTTTTTGGCGGGTATCATAAGATAGCCTAATTAAGCGGCTAACATCTCATGGAGACCATTCAAAGGGGGGAAGGCATGGAAAAAAGGGGAGGGGGTAAAGGGAGCGGAAAAACTCCCTGTGCCCTTAGTGGGTCCAAGACCTACTTCCTAGTGTGGAAGGTGGCCTTCCTAGATTATCCCTTTGATGGCTGCTGAGCTATTGTGAAATAACAACATGCCACAATTATCTTTCACGTCACACCATTTTTATCTGAAGAAAGCATTACAAAGGTTTCATCGTCAAAAGAAGAAGAAGCTCTCAAAACAAAGTCGCACAGAGTTATAGAGGACTTAATCTATGCGGAAGTTCAAAATCAGTCTATACCAAGATACCATGTTATTATCACCTGCTTATCAATGCATAGTTAACTTCTCCACCTCGGTCAGGAAAAAATTATTCAGCTTCGCCTCCCTCATGCTATCTTGACATCTACAAAAGATGGCCTTCAAGTCTCTATGCTTCTAGACAGAAATTTCCATGAGCTCTTTTTGTTGACTATATGTAACAAACCACATCTAAGGAAACACATGAAGCCTCACTCATAAAGGCAGTTGATCAGAAGCACAAGATAGATCAAATATACATGATAAACAAACCAATCTGCTTCCAGATCTTATATACTCTGCTCCTTCAAGGTGGGTAAAGACAGAAGATTTTCTCAGTGAGACAGGAAAGAACTACGGCTGTGCAGTTATCTTTAGAATTTGTGCATGCCAGTCAAGGATCCAAAATGTGGTTTCTATTGCGATTGCGGTTTCGGCCCACGGTATGGCAAAATTGCTATAAAGTGGCAATCGCGTAACATATCGCGGTTGTCGCGGGGCATAAACGCGGTTCGCCCAACTCCAAAACCTCTTCGATGTGGGCAGTTGTGCTGCAGAACGGCCACATTTTTAATCTGTGATGCTCATAGAACAAGCTGAATTTATTCCCTTAGGGCATGTAAAGAAATCAAGGCAGTGAGCTCACTTAAAAGCCATTATGTCAGGGAATTTTCAGGTAATCATTACGCAACAGGCCCCTAGGGTACTGTCGCTTTTAAAACTATGAGAAGTGGTTGCTACTTTATCACACTTCATGTCATACAATCTATCACTAAAACCATAATGCAACAAAAGTTACCACTAGCTTTCAAAAGAAATCGTTTTGTCTACAAATAGTTTGGCTTCTAGAAATGTATTTGAATCTCTTCTCTGTTGGGGAAAAAAGAGGGACTAGTTACCACGTACTGCCCTACATATCTTTCAGAACACGGTTAAAGCCTACTAAATTATCTGTAAGTCTAAAGCTGAAATCAAAACTAACTGAAGCATGGCCTGTTGAATACAATCCATGGCATAATATTCACAGGATGCCATTTATGTGAATAGTCACAGCACAAAAGAGTTGCTAAAACTTTGCTCTATGCCCTTAGTACCATCTAAAAAAAGTAGCAGACATGAAACAGGTGTAGAAGAGGTATGCTAATAGCTCAGCCATTATGAATAACGAGATAAATAGTGACTGAGTTATCACTTGGAAAGAACAACAGTGTTTTGATAATCCTCGAAGAGCAAAAGAACTGTCACGAAGAAGGTTAGCATTGTGGCAACTTTAGTCACCATCAAGACTCAAAATCAAAGCAAACGTCTGCTTTAGTTTAAGGCCAAAAGGAGCCTAATCAAGGTTGCTCCATAAAAGGATAAAAAGGCAGAGAGACTGTTTTTGATGTTCGAAGTTCCACCATCATACACGCTACCCCCTTCACTTTCCTTGATGCTGAAAATCAATTGCATTTTGACCTCCCTCAAATATTGTCTGCACTTCTACAGTGTTATGACTCTCATAACTCTCGACACTTTTCACTCATAATATTCATGCATTTAACACCAGGAGACCAAGGTAAAGAAAGAATTTCCCTCTTGCTCACGGTTATGTGGAAAGCACATTCCAGGAAATAGCAATCCCATAGTCAAAGCAGTTATTAGAAGTAGATCCTGTAAGATTAACAAGGTGATCTCCAGCTCTTAAAATTTCCATTACTTTGAGGTACGTAAACATAGAGAAAAAAATTTATTGCATGATTCAAGTGCCCTCCACCTTTGACTATAGCACGTGAAAAGTATGTTCTTCTATGGTGCAAATTACAGCCAAATAAGCTGACACCCAGCCAAATAACCATGTCCTACACAGTTTATCTTCACAGCTTTCTTATCAGTTCGGTAAGTTTGCCAGTGCTGTCTTCAAAAAACCAATACACTTCTGTAGCATCATCTCTGACTTTATAGTTGCAAAATCTGGTTTCACACTTAATCAGCGTCCTCTTTACCTAGCAGAGCACCTGAATGCTGAATACAACTTAAATGAGCCTAGACAGAAAATGAGCCTAAACTAAAGCTTATTTCACAAGCATATTTGCAGTTCTGACAACAGAGAGAAAACCATTCCCTTAGAACATAACTGATACAAACTAATTGAAATACAGGCTAAAGTTACTGAAGCAAATAAGTAGATTGGCAATATATATTAGTAAAGATTGGACTTCGCTATAGTGAACGGATAAGAGTTGGAGCAAACCTCAGCTGAACAATGGTTGCACCTCCTTCTACAGCAGCTCTAACAGCATCGTTAATAGAACGGCCCCATTTTTTGTTCATCCCAGAATCTGTAACAGCATAAAGGAAGAGATCTGCTGGACTGAACAGCCGATGGGCACCTAATCTTCGGAGAGTATTTTTAAGCTTTAGCAAGTGATCAAAAGGGCCTTGAGGTCCACAACCAATGAATATATCTTTTCCATAATCTAAGGCAGTTTCAACAAAACGTTTAGAAATCTGTAGAGTAAAATGATAATTAGAAACTGAAACAAATAATTTTTTTAATCATGACAACCCAAATGTTGGAATGACAGATTGAAAACAGGTGAATAACTGCAAATAACACAGTAGACCGCATAAACAGGACCCAATCAACATAAAGAAAAGCATCATCTTTCCATCTTCATTTTCTTTTCCGTGCCACCACTAACACTCCCTCTCTCTCCCGCCCATGCTTTCCCTCCCAATCTTACCAATAAGTTACAGAAGACCTGATTAATACTCCCTCCATCTCACTATGATTGTCATAGTTGAAACAACCCGCATTTTAATAGGTGCATTTATCATTTGAGGTTACACATAACAAAAAAAATGTTGTCCCTGAATTAACCTTTTAATAAGTGCATTTATTATTTGAGGTTACACATAACAAAAATGTTATCCCTGAATTAACCTTACCATCTCTACAGTTTTCAACAGCAAGGAAACATTTGTTAATTGTATAACTATTTACAATTTCAATGTATTAGGGGTCCAATTGTCCAACTATTTAATATTCTAATTAAAGTAAATCAATGTGACACTTTCGGGACAAAGGAAAATAGAAACTATGACGATCATAGTGGGCCAAAAGAAGCAAGACTGTGATTTTTCAGATAACATAGTACAGTTTCTCCAATGCTGCAACGATTCCATAAACCAAAAAGTAAGATCTCATAAGAAATTGATGGCTAAGGAGATAGGAAGATAAATGCACCTAAAGCATCCAAGCCTCATTATTATCAGCTAATCATTAATATATGACAACATTAGCAATCACCTTAATGGCTGAAAGCATGGGTAAGCCTTTTGCTAACTCTGCAGCAATACCGGATGCCAATGTGCAGCCGGTTCCATGAGTATTCCAGGTATTTATGCGTCTTGAACTCAACTCATGCAAATGTTCTCCTATCAGTTTTCAAAAATGGAAACAACAGAAACAGAAAGAATCTTTAGCTCAGGTTGCACAAAACAACCCACAGACGAAGTGTTCTCAAAGAAGAATGCAGAAACTCATCACTCAATAAACATTTTTTCCCCCTATATAACTGAAAGAGCATCAAAATCACATGCCCCAAAAGGCAAACAGTGAAAAATCACCCATCCAAAAATCGATTAAAAACACACCATCTGTGAAGAATCAAGACATACACAAGACTTGCACTCCCCTACAGGGCAATGCAAGAGATACCTAGCATGTAATACCCTCCCCCCCCCCCCCCAAAAAAAAAAAACCCAAAAAAATGGGTAATGAAATACCCCAGAAATAAAATTTAAAGAGCAGGGATACAATAAACTACACCAATACAATAGACATACCATCAAAGAATACATCAACAGCATCCAATGAATCAGGGAGATCACCACCTTTGACAAGCACATTCCTGAAATGGCAAAATAATAAAATTTCGCATAAAAAGCATAAGACCTGTAGGTCCCACTTATTCTAGAGAATAAATTTTGACATCAACACGATTAATTAACACAGCATAAAACTTGACTAAATACACAAAATTAAGGACTCACAGCTCTCCCATCTCAGGATTTTTGTAACTTTTTCTTTTTTATTTGGGCAGGAGGGGAGTAATTTGAAATCTGGCAATAGCTGGTCTGACCAATTCATACAGGACCCAGGCTGTGGTGTCGTCTAGAAATATCAGCAGCTGAAGTCCAGTTGAAACTGGTTTGACCAGAAAAATCCTTGGCTAAACCGGAGGTTTCCAAAGGGAAATAATGAAACAATGCATGGAGCAGTACTTGAAAATAAAAGCAATAAGTATCAGCACTGTTGTCCACACATGCACACTTATTTTGTCATTATCATCTAAAACCACTAACATCATAAATACGTTACACATTCACATGCTGAAAACTGTGAATTTGCAATCCATGAACTGAATATTTGTAGATGTGCTACTAAAAGCATCAATATTAGACTTTGAAATTTGTTGAAAGCATGTAATATTTAATTCTTTATATCAGAATATCATACCATTTTTTGAACTAGGAAATCTGACATTGCTTGTTAAAATGTAAATATATAAAAGCCTAGAATTAAGACTTGATTATCATAAAACAGTGCTTAGTTTTTCTAATCTCAGTTAACCAGTTCAATTGAATCAGATGATATCAGTGCCAATCAACTCATCCAGAACATCTATTCTACTTTACATGAGCACAATAGCTATGATGTTGATGCACCTTCTAGAGATAATTCTTTGTTTAAGACTCCAGATGAAGCACAGGATTTGTTTAAACATTTGAGTAAGAATTCACATTTGCATGCTACTTTCCCTCATTTTGTAGTACCTAGGTGATTTGGAAGTAAAGGGAGAATTTATAAGGTTTCTAGCAAAGTCGATCCTTCGTCTAAGAAGTTTGATCAATCATTGTCAATAAATACATTCCCTATGAAATTCTTCCTCTATGCAAGATATGATCTCTATTTGTACAGATGCTATGTATTCTTCTTTTGATAATCTTTCAGCTCACAAGTCCAAGTTTGTGCATGAACAAGTGAACACACCTTAAGGATTTCTTACAAGCAATATTCTATATTCTAACACTTTAGTGAGATCTTTCTATGGAGCCCCCCTGCACTGTGCTGGAGGATCAAGCGCTTCAGGGCACACATCAGATCACCGAGCCCCCAAAGGTGCCTATCAGCTTTCCAACAAATTCCCAAAAGCTGCTCGTCCCCAAACAAAAACGCAGGAGGTGGGGATGCCAAAACCATCTAAGCTAGGCTTAATAGGTAAATTACTGGGATTTGAATACTAGGGATGAGTTGTTTATTTGTTAAGACTTTACACAATTAACATGGTATCCTCTTAAACATTGGATTTATGAAATGAGGGAAAAGTCCACTCCAGTACTTGGAAATCAACATATGAACCAATCAAACCTTCACGTTCACCTGAACATCTTTGTCACCCTTTTATTAACAAAAGTTCAAAGCTCCATTGCACTGACCCTAACATATGAAGACCAACCATCTATTTCCAATTTTCCACAGTCACAAATTGTCAGTCATCAATTACAACTGCCATATATCAGAAACCACTTCATTTACCAAGCCTAACCTTACCACAAACCTGTCCTATGAATCAATCAACTAGGCACGGTAAAGACAGAAAGCCGACTTAAATGAGATAACAATCGCAAAACATCCATGAACTCACCGTGGGCCCATATCATATATTGACTTTGCAGCACGTCTCATATCAGCAACTGTTTCTAGGACCATGCCACCTAACAGAATAGATGCCTCTTTTATATTGGGTGTAACCAAATCGGCCATAGGAAGCAGCTCTTCCCTGCATGAAAGAATATTAAATTACATGTCAAACTTACAGCAAGTGACTTCTACAAGACTGAATAGTACCAATCAAATATATCATAATTGGCACATATGTATGCAGGCATTCAAAAGAAACTTTGCTTTCCTACAAGTAAAAGAAGAAATGGCAAGTTATGTGCAGCCAAATTCCTTAGGCTCAACATCAGGCAATGGCGAGTTATGTGCAGCCAAATTCTTCAGGCTCAATATCAAGCAAGACACAATCCTGTATATGAGAAAACCTGAAATATAAACTTATTGATTGCAAATGGATACAGACAGGGACAAGCAATTCTTAAATTCCAGATCACGAGTGAGCCTTAGTTTAAAATCTTCAGATTACTAATCTTTTTCTTAAATTTACCACCCCATGGTCTAATTGAATATGACTCTCCAATTATCCATAACACTTCCACACTAATGTTTTAGAATTGGCCCCTCTATTGTTCTTGACCCATGAGAAGCAAGGCTGGATCTTGAGCCTTGACCCCCAAAGACCCAACTGAATTTGGTTTTCCTTCATTCTTGCAAGACTTTGTGAACTGCAATATGCAAATAGCAGTGTAGTTCAAAAAATAATCATAACTTTTCATTAAGAACATAGATCCTCATATGCTACTTCAGGATCTTAAATTATTTATGAACTATTTTAGACTAACTAACCCATTTAAAATCTAAGGCTACAAACTTGAGCTGTAGCTAATAATATTTGAGAGTACTTTTAAATTGACATGGGTTTCTTTCCATGCAAGAAAATAACACTTTTGGCATGGGCTTCTCAACAAATATTTATGCAGAAAAGACCAACTTCTTGGGTAATGTAAGGCTCATATGTCTCCAGTTATGGCCAAATTGAAGAAAAGGTAAAAACGTTTGTTTGGTAATAGAGCTTCGCAAACAAAGAGGAAACCTTCAATATGAGATGAACAAATTTACAACCCCCCCCCCACCCAAAAAAAAAAGTTTCTCAAGAAAAGTGCTGTTTTCGCCATGTCAATGTTGTCCAACAATGCTTTAAAAGCTTAGTTTTGGACAATAACACATGAAGTTGCAACCACAGCTACAATTGGAAAATGAATAATAAGCCAAATGAACACTTGTTAAATATAGCAGGACATGTATGGAAGGATTTAGACAATACCGAAATATAGGAAGAACGGACGAACCCGCCAGCACATCCCCACTGGTAGAAACCATCACAGGATCCACTATCAAAGCTGTCTTTAACAAAATAATCAATTCAACTGATGACTCACAACTAAAATCCAAAACTAGCATCAAAAATGCAAAAACAAAACTACAGACCTTGAATGGGAAACTCCTTGATGCATTGGAGGAGTACTTTGACTGCACCAATAGAGGGAAGCATACCTGTCTTGACCTAAGAGAAATACAAGTTGTTAAAATAAAATCGCTAGCATTAAGATAACATAAGGTACTCTTATACTATCAATAAGTGAATTGGTGATAGAGGCAAAGGTGGCTTTAGTGTATTGTCCCAGCCATCAGGTGTCCAATGCAACCATTAGTTGAAAAAATTGTTAAAAACTATACATAAAATCAAAAGTTTTTTAAATGGACACCCATAATAAAATTAATTGGCACTTATACACGAACTGAGAAATTCAAATGACAACACTCTTTTACAAAATTTTCGGGTCTGCCGCTGTGCATGCTGCAAGTTGAGAGGGAACTGGGAAAAACAATCATCAAAAATCGTAATAGATCTTCACAAATTGGTTGGCACTTAGGAACTGAAAATTTTCGAAGAACAAAGATATCCTAGAACTCCATAGCAGAAATAGACCAATGAGCTACTCCAATAATTCATTTAACACTGTGAAAGCCATTCGACATATGGATTTTGATGCAAAGATATTAATTTAGAATGCAAAGACGATTTCAGGATCCAATGAGGTAGTAATCATCAATTCAAGTATCAACAAAGGTAGTTTGACTAAATTTATCATAAGAAGTTCCTGACAATAGTTCAACACAGTTAAAACCGGACAGCACAAAAAGAAGCAAATTTCTATTGCTTGGCATGCCCATTAATGTTGGAAGTAACCAAGTAAAAGAACTTTTCCAGACATGAAGAAAATTTCATTCAAGGAGAAAACTCTGAACAAAAATAGAGGGTTATAAACAAAAATTCAGGAAAGAGATGGTTCCTACAATGCTGAACCTACAAGGAATCATGCTGACATAAAGGACAACTGTGGAAACCCTCCATCAGATGAAATAAGAGAGAAAGAAAACAATAGTATCCCAAAGTCAGTTACGAAACATTTACTCTGGACATCATATCGCTCCTCTTCAGCCAGAAGACACCCATAATAGCATAACATGCCAAATGCCAGAAAGTTTTCTTCTACTTTCATTTCCTGAAACTGATGCAAGTGGCATGTAGATGCATCAACATGAACTTTGCGGCAGTTGATTTCACACCAATGACCTCAAACAAGTGATTCTAAAGAAAAGATGGTATTTAATAGGGTTGCAAGAAATTATTTGAAGCCTAATTACCACAAAACAAAGACAATTGCTAGTGGGAACAGTCTTCAATCATTGAACTTCAAGTTTGTCATCCATATGAGTATTTCTAGATATGTTGTCCAAGCAAAAACCTTACTCTCTTCAGAGGACTTGGCTTCCAAATTAAGATTGAAACAAGGAAAGAAAGTGTGTCTGACAGTTTTGCAAAGCATTACAAGAGAAGATACTACAAAAGTCCGCCACTCTTATCTTGTGATCCAGAGGGTAAGACTCCAATACACCTACACTGAACCCAACTCCCAATCTGGGGATCATTCTTGAAAAGAAGATTGTGGAAAAGACCAGCACCGTCCCTGCGCAAAAAATGGTTTTCCTGTTGGCGGGTGCGGGGGCCAGCATTCAGTTAGATCTCACTGAAGCTCACCCACATCATGCATATGCTTAGTCTTGGGCATACCCCAGTTTAGCTGTACAGCTTGCTAGTGTGTTACAAACAACACAAGCCAGTGCGTGTTATTCGTAAAATTCTTTCAAGACAGTCGACAGAAAAGCCTTTGTTTGACTTCAGAATTCAGAAACCGAAAAGTCCAATTAGCTGGATTCTTTTAGCAGCAAACTACAGCAATCGTTTCCTCCTTCTGCTAGGCTTTTCCTTTAATATGCTTGTAACCCATTCAACAGTGCTCAGCTAGAATACAATTATCATCCATCAAGCAAATACAACACAATTATCTCCATCATTATCCTTGGTGGTTGGCAACAATTTGTTTGGATCACTTGTGTAAATAATTACCATCCATCAAGCCAGTACAACACAATGCAATTGCAACATATCCTCGTCAAGCCGATAAATTCGATTCCTTCAGCGGCATCTCATTATCAAGCTTACTCTGATCCTGTTGCTCGTTCTTCTAAGTTACCCTCGCCTCCCTCTCTCTTTGGAGTTTACACTTATTTTAAATTCTGTAAATTTCCAAGTCAAGCGTATAAATTCGATGCTGCGATATCCGATTGGCTTCCACTCCTAGCAACTTTACAATGACATAAGCCACATCCAAACTTTGTTCATTATCAAAAAGAATCTTGTATTGGAGGCGGGGTTGACCAACAGTTCTTTCCCTAAGCAGCCTAGTATGCCCCAATAATTCACTCTCAATAGGGAGCCAATCCAGAAGCCAATCATGATTGACTCACCTAGAGCACTAAGAATAGTACTCAAACACTAAGCGTGACCCAGATTTCACATCAGGCCCACGGAGCTATACCTATACTCCCAAATTAATTTTGGATACCTGATTGTCGAGTTATATTCCAAGCCCCGTATTTGCATCATAACAGTTTTTTTAATCAGAGGAAATGACAATAAATCGCATAGCTAGTTATAACCTCTTCAGGTCAATAAAATGAAGGAAAACTCCCACTGCATTCATTCACACCTCTCAATCCCATTCTTAACAATAGGGTGCTCCAAGAAACCAATCTCATCTTTAATACCAAATTGAATCATCTCGGTAATCCTATTTCTATACATTATCCGATTCTCGGCAAATTCTCAGCATTCCAGTTCCATCATTTTGCCATATTGGATAGTTACCGTTAAAGTGGCCATCAGAAGCAACAACTTATTCCTTAGCATCAGAGTCCCTATTTAGCACTGGGATCATCTCTAGATTAGAATTTGCTTGCCCATGCTGTTTAGTAATACTTTGCAACCACCAAAGCAGTCACTATCATGATGAAGCTCTTAGTAGTTGCTAATCATACAAAAGGCAGTGACCACGAGTTGAAAAATCTGTACTCTGTTAAGGCACCTTCAGACATGTTGCCATGGCATAGGTCTATGTTGCCAGCTACGTTGACATGCACCAAAAGCATTCAGATGACAAGCAAGAAAATGTGCCAATTTGGAATGCTCCAAATTCTACTTAAGCATCGAAATCTGTTGATATTCTTACAGTGAAATTGGGATATTATCATATCAATATTTATGGATGTTTCTGTCAGCATTTAAAACTAACTGATGAAATAACACACCATAATCAACCTATTTTTATTCAACCATGCCAGAAGAACATCTACAAGTGATAGACTCAAAAAAAATGTCAATGTAGTCATTGCTAATACCCTATTTCATTCAAAAAAATCAGACTACTGAGCAAAGCATCAAGCAATCCAAATCCAAATTTCATGCCACTTACAAGTATTATCCAACAAAGATCCTTTCTATTCAAAAGAATTCAAAAGACACCGATGGAACTTACAACACCAACTTGCATATCTGAGAGCACAGACTTCAATTGTTCAGCCACAAACTCCTCTGGCACAATGTTGACACCCTAAAACACAATCCAAAACTCCAATTCAACCGTGAAACTAACTAGAAACACCCAATTAACAACATTTCCAATTCCTCTTCATTCGAACTTCCCAAGCAGTTCAAATTCAATGAATATCTCCTGCATCTACATCGCGGAAATAAACAAGTACCTGAACTCCAACGGTGTTTTGGGCAGTGACAGCAGTAATGACAGTGGAACAGTAAACACCAAGAGCAGCACACGCCTTAAGGTCAGCTTGAATTCCGGCTCCTGCACCCGAGTCGGACCCCGCAACGGTCAATACATGGGGAATTCTGCCATTGGAGCCTTCACTTGAGCTTGCAGCCATGGGAACCCTAGAGCTGTGGCTTCCGTAAGCCCTTTCTGAATGCAGCTTATGAATAGCATTACCTTGCTTCGAAGCCAAACAGTGGCTCTGGGGACAGCTTGAAGAGAGCATCGCTGAGTTCATATGATCTGATGTACTGCGTTTAAACGTCACCAAATTGCAGAGTTCTCCGGCTCTGGTGGTTTTTATGACAACTAGTTCACCCATGCGGCATGCCCATGCGCCTAAATGAGAAATCTCATCAACTTTTAATTATAGTAATAATCATGAGTTTTTTAATTGTAAGGAGAAAGTTTTTAATTCTACTATTATAAAAAATATCTACACAAATTATACTCAATAATCTAACAATTTGTGCAAAATTCTAAATGTATTTTGAATTAAAAATTTAAATCACTTTTTAAGTATAGTTTACTAACTGTTTAAGTTAACTAAAACATACAAATTATTAAGTATTTATTTGTCAAAAATGAATATCATATGTGCATACACCTATAGACAAAAATTTTACATATAGATATGCATATTAATAGACGTTGCTAAAAGAACATATGATTACCACATTAACAAAATAATAAATCAATGGTTCACAAATTGTCAATATCACAATTCACAATATGAGCTTTTGCTTGTACAAAACATTTCATATTTTTACTATATAATATTGCTTGTCAATTGAAACCAATTCCTTGTAATGTTTCGTCTCCACAAACTCTTCTTACACGCACCGTGCCTTCTCCCTCTATTGAAAAACTACCTATTTTTGTTCCAAAAATACAATCATTAAAATTATTTTTTCCTGGAGTAGATAAAATAAAAAACAGAAATAAAATTAATTACTTGATATTGAAATTTGAGGCAATAGAGTCTCTTAAGCTTAGTATCGTTCATTGAAATCATAATATTTTTGTTTACATAAGATTCACAATTGTCATCATATCATATATAACATTTAGTGTTCCGCATTTATATTTATACATCAAGAAAAGGCAATAAATTTAAAACTCAATCTCTATCTATTGTTATTTGATATTATTACGAACAATGTAAAAAGGGCGTAAAATTGACAAGCAAATATTCTATCACAACATTCTCATATGCATATTTTTTAAAAAAATGCAACAATCATAATATTACAATTCGAATCTTTCAACACGTACATAATTTAAACAATTAGAAAGGCAATAATAATAACAATCATACAAAAATTAACAATAATAATACTAATGAAGAAAATAGTAAATTTTTTATTTTTTTAAATAGATTGGATTTAGGTTAGAAATTAATACCAAAGCTGTGAGATCTTGCCATGTATCAAATGTTAGGTTTGGAATGTTTTTTGTGAGTGTGTGTGTGAGTGTGTGTCTACACACACACAAACACACATACACACACACACACACATATATATACACACATATACACACACACACACATACATACAAATATATATATATATATATATATATATATATATATATATATATATATATATATATATATATATATATATATATATATATATATATATATATACACACAAACACATATATATATATATATATATATATATATATATATATATATATATATATATATATATATATATATATATATATATATATATATATATATAT